>JASANY010000847.1:0-77211 GCA_030849755.1 Trypanosoma avium
TGACAAGGAGTCACAGTCTCTTTACGTTGCTGGAAACACCTACTAAGCGGAGATCTACGTGTCTTCAACGAGGAGTCATCCACTTCAAAAGTACCGTGACTTTTTCACCGTAATGGAAAGTAGCGGGAATAACTTGACTAATTATATAAGCAATAATTTTAGTTGAAATAAATAATGCATACAATGTTTTCTTTTAGCATTCTATCATCCGATAGTTACGGGTGTATGTTCTCTTCTTTTTTTGTGTTGTTGTTTTTTTTTTTTTTTTTTTTTCCGATGTAGTAAAACCCAAAAAAAAGAAAATAATTCGCGGAGGTGTTGAAAAATAATTTTTTTTTTTTTTTTTTTTTTTTTAAGTCCTCTAAGGGTTGTATTTGCCCCTTGTATTTTTTTTTTATTTTTTACCTTAACATTCTTTACTTTTTTTTTTTCTCCCTTTTATTATTATTATTATTATTATTTTATTATTATTTTTTTTTTTTTGATTCTTGTCATGTTTCCAATTGTATCTTATTGACTCCTGCACTTAATTAAGTAAATAAATAAAATTTTAAAAGAAAAAGAAGAGAAATTATGCCAAGCCGTGTTCAAGTTCTGCAAACCCAGTTGCCCGCGTATAACCGCCTGAAGACTCCCTATGAAGCCGAGCTTATCGCCACAGCCAAGAAAATGACAGCACCTGGCAAGGGACTCCTTGCTGCGGATGAGTCCATCGGGTCTTGTGCTAAGCGCTTTGGGCCTATTGGTCTGAGCAATACTGAAGAGCACCGTCGTCAGTACCGTGCCCTGATGCTCGAGTGCGAAGGCATGGAGCAGTATATCAGTGGTGTGATTCTGCACGATGAGACGGTGTACCAGAAGGCCAGCAATGGTGAGACATTCCCACAGTACCTTCAGCGCAAGGGTGTGGTGCCCGGCATCAAGACAGATATGGGTCTTTGCCCCCTGGTAGAGGGCGCTGAGGGCGAGCAGATGACAGAGGGTCTTGATGGCTATGTGAAGCGTGCCCAGAAGTACTACGCCGCTGGATGCCGTTTCTGCAAGTGGCGTAATGTGTACAAGATCCAAAACGGAACTGTTTCCGAGGCTGTGGTGCGTTTCAACGCAGAAACTCTCGCTCGCTATGCTGTGCTTTCACAGTTAAGTGGTCTCGTCCCGATTGTGGAGCCGGAAGTGATGATTGACGGTGTGCATGACATTGAGACATCCCAGCGTGTCTCACAGCATGTGTGGGCGGAGGTCATCTCTGCCCTGCACCGCCACGGCGTGGTGTGGGAGGGCTGTCTGCTGAAACCCAACATGGTGGTGCCAGGCGCAGAGTCCGGCCTAAAGGCGACACCGGAGGAAGTGGCGAAGTACACCGTGACAACCCTCTCCCGCGTGCTGCCCCCAGCCCTTCCTGGTGTGACATTCCTGTCAGGTGGCCTCAGCGAGGTGCAGGCCTCAGAGTACCTGAACGCCATGAACCGCATCAACCTTCCCCGTCCATGGAAGCTGACCTTCTCCTATGCTCGTGCCCTTCAATCCAGCGCTCTTAAGGCCTGGGGTGGTAAAGAATCTGGTGTTGCTGCAGGACGCCGTGCTTTCATGCACCGTGCCAAGATGAACTCTCTCGCACAACTTGGACGCTATAACCGCGCCGAAGATGACAAGGAGTCACAGTCTCTTTACGTTGCTGGAAACACATATTAGATTTTTTTTTTCTTTAAAACGACGGTGATTATTATTATTATGATTATGATTATGATTATTATTTTTTTGTTTTACTTATTTGTTGATGTTGTAGTACGGTATGATAGCCGTAGAGGTTAGGGTTGATGTTTTTTTTTTTTGATCAGGGTTTTTTTTTCTTACGTATTTATATTTATTTTTTTCGTTGATGTTAATTTATTTTTTTGGTTTTGGTTGGTTTATGCGGGCTGACGCTTCTTTAAGGTTTTTCTTTTATTGTTTTTGTTTTATACATTTTTTTTTTTTTTTTTGGTGGGTCTGTGTGTGTATGTAAATTATGTATATGTTTTTTTTTGTTTTTTTTTTATTTGTTTATTTTTTTTTTTTTTAGTGTTGATGTCGGATTCTAAACAACAGCATTTACCGCGACTGACTAGGGCTCAAGTTGAACAGCAAGTTAATCGTCTCACTTACCGTCCTGAGCCAAAGCCTATTCGTGACCCTTTTCCAGTATGTCCTTCAGCTAAATTATCAAAGGAAGAAATTGATCATGTTACTCAGCGTGTATATTATCAGTATTGTCAACGCCATGAAGAAGCTTTGCGTGAGGCAGCAGCAAAACAAGAGAAAGAATTACGAATAGTTTTAAATACAATGCCTAAAGATGAGTTAGATGAATCTGTAAAACGTTTATATTATGATTCAATTGAAAGAAAGAAAGCGAACCGTAGAGATGCAGAGGAGCGTTTACTATTTAAATCTGCAAAAGAGATACCTAAGGTTCCATTAAAGAAATTTGTGGAAGATATGTATATGCGAGGTATTCAGAGAGAAAAGGAGAAGGAACAAAAACTTTACGAAAAATATATTTTACCTACAGATATTAAAACAACTCGAATATCTAGATCACAAGCTGAAGCAAGCGGGGCGCGCTTATGTACAAAAAGTGGAGGAGATTGATAAGTGAAAAGATAACTTTTTTTTTTTTTTACTTAGTTTGTATTTTTCAAAAAAAAAAAAAAAAAAGATTACATGCTTGACGATTGTTCTGTTATTTTTATTTGTATTATTTTCCTTCCTTAATTTTTTTTTTTTTTTTTTTTTGATGTATGATATAGTCAAGCAAGAAGTATATATATATAATATGTATCAATAGAAACTTGTATTTTTATGCATGTGTACGTGTGTATTTTCTTTTTTATCCTAATGAAAGCTTTGAATTCTCTTTGTTTCTTTTTCTTTCTTTTTCTTCATATATATATATTCTTTTCTTTATTTTTTAGTCTTGGGTCTTGTCTTCCGTTTAAATTTTTATTATTTCTCTTTTTATCCTCCTAATATAAACTTAAAAGAAAAAGAAACCAGAAACATGGATGACGATGCGGATGCTTACCTACGTCTAGCATCTAAATTAAAGTGGAAACACTTTCCTAGTGGACACTCCTCCCTCTCACAGCGTAAGGGAGGTCGAGGTGGAATTTCTAAGGCAGCAGCTGAAGTTAAAGAAACTTCATTAAAAGAAAATTTAACAAATGGTACTGTTGTGATTGGAATGAAAGGGCGATTACCAATGAAAAAGAAACGAAGACGTACTGATGATAGTGATAGCGATGATGAAAAAGGGACAACTCCTTTAATTGATGAGTCTACAATTCCCAATTCAAGTTGTTTTGTTTCTACTACTACAGATACTAATAATAACAACAATAAAAATACTAATAGTACTCATAGTGATGCTGCTAAAATTTCTACCTCAAGTACATCTTTTATTCCAAATTCATCAATAGATAAACCACGACAACAAGGAAAAGTTACATTAATGGAAAAATGGTTTCCAGGAAGTACATTAAAAAATGCAACACTTGATGTGGCACACGCCCCTCCAGTAGAATATATTGCTTTAACAGTATCGCGAATAAATGCGGCACGCGAACGTTTATTATCTTTGCGTGCTGGAGTAGAAGATGTATTGGATTACACTAATACAACCACAAATAATAATGATAATGATAATAATGGTGATATTATTATTGATACTTTAAATTGGAATTGGCGAGAAGTTCGAGATGCTTTATCACAACTTACATCACGTAATATAGTTTGTACAAAAAAATGTGTTTTAAAAGGTGTTAAATGGTTATTATCTACTAAACCTTCAATGGATGTACCTAAAAAACCTACAATACGTTTTTGGGAAAAATATATAAGTCAAAAAGGACCTGAGCAAGGTTACTCTCCTCCTCTTTCTTTACTAGTTTGGTTAGATAGTGCCTGTACAACAGCTCTTTTTACTGCTTTAGTAAATCGTATGTTAAAAAGTTATAAACAAGGAATGAAACCTGTAGTATATTCTTGGTATGACGCACAAGAGGAAGAAGAAAATAATAATAATAATAATAATGAGGAAGAAGAACCTGATGAAGAAGAGGAAGAAGATAATGATAATTATTCCAGTTTTGAATCTCATGAAAATAATAATACAAATAATTCTAAAGGAAAAGAAAATGTAGTTAATGAAACTGTAATTCTTGCTTCTCGTCTTCCACCTCTTAGTGGTAGTGGTGCTAGTGAAGATATTATTTCTCTTCTTTCGTTTTTACGTGTTCTCATGCCAGTTGATATAGAGGATGATTCTAAAAATATTATTGGACATTCTACAGGTTATGGTTCTTGGTTATATGCTTGTTTTTCTGCTCTAGATACTCCTCTTGAACCAGATGTAGATCGATTAGTTCATGAACTATTTCGTGCATGTTGTCGTCAAGTTCGAACAATTGCTGAAACACATGGTGTTCGTGGGGATAATCGTGGGGCAATTCTTCAAGCTCTTCCTAGACGTTGTGATAATAAAGATTTACAAAAAAACTGTTATAGTGTAATTAGTGATGTACGAAGAGAAGATATTTTGGCTCTTCATACTATTATAATAATTCTAGCGAAATTATTTCGACAGAATCAGAATCGACTAATCCCTCTTTAGAAGTTTAAAGAGGAAGACACAGAAAACCCCCCTCCAAAAAAAAAAAAAAAAAAAGAAAAATAGCAAAAAAAAAGAAATAAGTAAGATATGAAATAATAAAAGGAGCTGCGAAGAGGGGGTTATAGTAAATAAAATAAGAAAAGAAAAATTAATAATAATAATAATAAAAACATCAAAAAAGATATTAAAAAAAAAAAAATTGATATTCCCATATATATATATACAGCAGTGATCCTTGTTTTTCTCTTATTCTTCCTTCTTATACGTTATTATTAATATTATATATATATATATATATATATATATATATATAATTTCTTTTTTCTATATATATATATATTTTTTTTTTCCCCCAATAAAGAGTATATAAGAAAAAAAAAAAAAGAAACAAGTGTAATTAGTAACGAAAACAACAATAAAAATAATAAAAAAAAGTAGAGTGAGGGAAAAAAAAGTGTATCTTGTAAAACATTCTTACCCTCAGTTAGTGTTATGTACACCCTTCTTGTATGTGCTGACCTCTATGGTGAGAAGTGTAATGTAGAGCTCAGTTTTCCATCTATGCCAACTATAACAGAACTTCAGCGAAAGATACTTGCCGTTTTTTCAAGTGAAGCCAATCTACGACGCCCACCATCTTATCCAGTGGTGGATTTTACAATTGCACGCGTTCAAATTTATGATGATGTTTTGCTAAAGTGGGTGGACTTAATTTCCCCTACCCAATTACACGAATATGATCAATTGTATGTCTTTCAACCCCAGAGTACTTGGCATGTGGATGTGCAAAAAGATTTGCCCCCGCCATGCCCACCCTCACAAAGTCGTGCCGCCTCCGCCGTACACTCTGCGATGAGTTCTCCACAGAAAACATTTACTCTTTCAAACCCACCACAAAGTCATTTAAATATGAATCCAAACAATATTAATCATAATCCCGCCTCCTACACCTCCTCCTCCTATCGTCCTGAGGCCCAGAATGGGTCTATAAATAACAGTGCAGTTATTTCTCCAACAAAGATGCGATTAGAGGAGCAGCGGCGGCGGGAGCGGGCCCTGCAGGAGGAGCTCGCACGCATCAGAGAAGAGTCGGAGAGACTCGAGCGGGAGGCCGCCATTGAAGAAGAAGAGGCACGAGCCAGGGAGCAGGAGCAGTTTAATCGATTATTACGTCAGAAAGAAGAGGAGGTGCGGCGGCAGCGGGAGATGTTAGGGCGATCGGAAGAAGAATTTCGTCGCCTGCAATCTGAAAAACGTGGGCATAGTTCTACTAACGGTTATTAGAGTAGTATAATATAAAATAGAAAAGAAAATAAAAAAAAAAAAAATTTTTTTTTAGAAGAGATGTGGAAAAGAGGAGGGGAAAGAAAAGACAAAGAGACATACAAACGTACATAAAAAGAGGAAAAAAAAAAAAATAATAATAATAATAAATAGTAGGATACAGAGGTCAAAGAGTCAAAGTTAAAATTTAGTTGTAATTATTTATTTTTTTTTCTTTTCTTCTTTTTAGATTATCTTTATTATTTGTAGGGTGTATGTGACTTTTATTTACTTGACTCTTTTATTCTTATTTCTGTTATTATTTTTTGTTTAGTGTTATTATCATTCTCTTATTATTGTACTTGTATGCATAAATTTATGTTTGTGTTTATTTGTCTCGACACAGTTATTTTTCTAATATAAAAAGTCAAAAAAAAAAAAAAAAAAGTATATTTATTTTTTATTATTTGTCCTCTTTACCTCCTCTCTCCGTCCCCATCTCCATCTCCCTCTTCGACTTAAATATATATATATATATTTTTTTTCTACTTCTGCTATAGTATCAGGATTAACAAAGGTAGAGTTAAAAACTCCACTTATTATAATTATTCTTGTATGTATGTTTTTTTTTTTTTTTTTTTTCTTTGAATTGCATCTACATTTTTTTTTTTTTTTTTTTTTCACTTTTATACAACAACGAAAGAAAAAAAAGTAGTTTGTGTGATGCGTGCATCTTCTGTTTCTCAGCGGAGACTAAAGTCACCTGCGGCCTCTCGAATATCACAACGCACACATACACCTGAAGGTCCAGGGTGGAATAATTCAATACGTCCAGAGAGAAACAATAGTAATAGTAATAATAATAATAGGTCCCAAGGAGGACAAGGAAGAGGTAGAAATGGAGGAATTCATAATAATAATAATAATAATAATAATTCTGTTTTAATGATGACACAAGAAACACCTGATCGATCTACTTTTCGAACTAATGCCCTTTCCACACCTGCAGCAGCTCTTTCAGCTAATATTCCACCTATTGTTGAACCTCAAATAGAACTTATGAGTCAATTACAAAATGTTGTAATTCGTCTTTCACAGAGTGCAGTGGGTGAAAAGCAACGTCTTTCTCATATGCAACAGCGTATTGATGCTTATGTAGCATTAGTTCGTGAGCAAGATCGTATGATTGATGAACTTCGTGGAATGAATATTAGAATTCAAAAAGAAAAAGATACATTAATTACATTTCGTCAACAAAGTTTAAATCATGATTTATATATTATGAATAATTTAGAAAATGATGGAGGAATTGATGAGGAAGTACGTCGAGCATTTACTCAACATGAAAATAATAAAAATTCATCTATAATGTCAAATAGTAATAATAGCAAAAATAATAATTCTTTGGGAACAATGAATTCACCTTTGCATAGTTTTGTACGTTCTTTAGTAGCACAATTACGTGATGAGAGACGTAAAAGATTAGAAGTTGAAGAACAAAGTAGTCGTATGATTGGTGAGCAGCAATTAACAATTCAACGACTTGAAGATCGATTGAGGCTACATAATAACATTAATAATTCCCATTCACGAGGTAGTTTCTTTGGACGTGGAGAGAATTTACAAAATAATTTTTCTCAACAAAGTCACTCAACAACAAATAATAATGAAGAAGAAAATGTTATGAACACGCCTTTGCATTTTTCAAAAGGAATTTATCATGGTGAAAATTTATTAGCATCTGAAACAAGGAAAGAACCGATAATAAGAAAATCATCATCACCATCATTAACAAGAAAAGTAAGAGAGGAAGATTCAATAATAGAGATAGTAAAAGATGTATCATTACCAACGAAGACAAAAACAACAACAACAACAAATACCACCAAAACAATATATCCGCATCATATTAATAATAGAGATGAAAGAATATTAGAAACAAATGCAATATCACATATGATTTCTCCTTCTTCTTTTTCAGAAGATAGAGGAATAGGGGAAGTTGCTATTACTACAGGTACACCTCTTTCTTCTGCAAGAAGTTATGAACAATTTCACCCTCAACCACATTATCAATATCAACAACAACAAGAAGAAGAATTAATTAATTTAAAAGTAGAAGTTCCTTTAGCAATTCATGGTACAAGTTATGAAGATGCTGCAGCTATTCTTTCTGATATTCGTAAAAAACACGGTTTATAATAATAATAATAATAATAATAAATATTGATGTCTATTAACGTATTTTATTATTATTTATTATTATCGTTTATTTATTTATTTATTATTATTTTTTTTTTTCTTAGGTGATGTGAGAGCTAATGCTAGCATATTATGGTTATTATTTTTTTTTTTCTTTTATCGTTATTTTTCATCTCTCACTCTCTCTCTTCCACTCATATCGAATTAAAAAAAAAAAAAATCTTACCAGTTATTTATTTATTTTTTTTTTTAATGCAATTTTGGGGTATACTAATACACTCTGGTAAAAGAAAAAAAAAACTAATAATAGTAATAAAGGCTCTTTTTTTAAAAATTATTATTATGATTTTGAATATAAATATACATTCTTTTTTTTCCCTCCTTTTTTCCCTTTTTAATTATTTTAATATATATTTTTGATAGTTTGTTGTAATGTTGAGGCTAGTCAAATGTCAGAAGCTTTTTCTTTATCATAATAACAATAACAGTGTTCGTTTCATTTCAAAACGTTTTTTCTCTTCCTCTTCTTTCATGGAGCAACTCGTCATTAATGGGGCTCGCTGGGAGGATGGCAACTACTACCATCGCCTAGGCTTTCATGAGGAGGTAAAAGATATAAGTAGAATTAAAGAACACTACCGAATTCTTGCTAAACACTATCACCCTGATAATCCTAATGCCCCACCTAACGCAACAAGTGCATTTCAAAATATTACAGAAGCATATGAGCAGGTAACGGCGAATGCAAAAGATACTTCAGATTCAAAAAGTTATAATAATAATAATAATAGTGAGGAGGATTTCAATACAAAAAGTGGATTTCGTTTTACGGATCATGAGCGTAGGGTGCAACAAATGCGATTTTTAGGTGAAGGTGTGGCGTTATTTATGGTAATGACGTTTATTTTTATTTTTATTGTTTCAAGACATAATAAGGAACGGATGCAGGCAAGATATCTAGGACATTTTTTAATAATATTTTTTACAATTCAATTTTTTCCAAGACTTTTAGCAGCTGCAATTTTATTTGCTTGTCATGCAAATTATTTAATAAATTTATCAGAAGCTAAAGAACAAGCATCAACCAGTGTTATATTAGAAAAACGAAAAAATGATATTTCTATTCATCTTAATGGTATCACAGAAGAAATAAAACCTAATGTTATTTTACAGGTGACAACAAAAACAAATTTAAATAATCAAAATTTATCACAAAAACAAATACCAAAACAAGAAAAAGAAAAAACATCAGGTATTTCAACAACTCTTACATTTGACGCTGGTGTAACTTCTGTAATAGTGCCTATATTAACACAAACACCAATGGAATTTCATATTAAAGCAATAGATGAAAAGAGAAAATTTATTGTAGCTGATCATACTATTCAGCTATAAGAAAATATGCATCAATTTCAATTGAATACTTTATTTATTAAAAAAGATATATAAGTTTGTGTCTTGGGGAAAGTGGGAGTTTAATAATTATAATTATTATTCACAGAAAGAAATAAAAATGAAGAGAGAAAAAAAAAAAAAAAAAAGAAGAAGAAGAGAGGGAAAAGAGTGTACAGATTTAACTGAAGTGTTTTTTTTTTTTTTTTTACATTATTTCTGTTTCTTTTTTTTTTTTATTTATTATTATTCATTATTTATTTTTTCTTTCTATTTATTTTTATTTTTTTTTTTTTTTTCAACTTTCCCCACATTATTTTTCTTGCTTATAATTTGTGAGAGTGATTAAAAAAAAAAAAAAAAAAAAAGAAAAAGGATAAAGCGACAAAAAAAAAAAAGAGTGAAAGTAAAGGGTCATATACATAGTGAGAAAGGTAATAAATAAACTACAAAACATTTTAAAAGAAACAACAAAAAAAAAAAATATAATAATAATAAACAATAATAATTTCTTTAATAAAAGACAAAATTCACAAAAAAAAAAAATAAACTCATTATGACTCTTTCTCTTCCACCACCGCAGCAGAAACTCTTTGATAAACTTGGCCGTGAGTTTGACGCCCATGAGTACACCAAAGCCCTACGCACGGCGGAGGCAATATTATCCGTCGTCCCCCACCACGCCGACACCATCGCGATGAAAGGATTAACACTTCACAACCTTGAAAGAAAAGAAGAAGGACACGCCGCTATTAAAGAGGCAATTGCATTAAATGCAAAGTCTACCGTGGCCTGGCACTCGCTTGGTATGTGTCATCGATCTGAAAAAAATTATCGTGAGGCTTTAAAGGCATTTAAATGTGCGTATCAAACCGATACATCTAATGTAAATGTTTTACGCGATATATCTTCTATTTGTATTCAACTACGAGATTGGGAACAATTTGTTGAAACAAGACAAAAAATGGTGGCATTAAAACCCGGAGTTCGCGCAAATTGGATTGGTTTATCTTGTGGACATCGTATGATGGGTCATACAGAACTTGCAGCTGCAGTAATGGATGTTATGACAACTATTATGGATGCAGGTGATAATAAAGTAGAGAGAAGTGAAGTTTATTTATATTGTGTAGATCTTGAACTTTCAAATAATGCCCCTGCAAGAGCTCTTGAAATTCTTAAAAAACATGATAATGAAATAGTTGATCAAATGGAAAAAACTTTTTTACGTGCCAAAGCTCATGCTCTTCTTGGTCAAAAAGTAGAAGCAGAAAAAAGATATATGGAACTTATTTCTCAAGGATTATCTGAAGCAGATTGTATTGCTGCTATTGCTCATCTTCGTAAAATTCCCCTTGATGCTTATCGATATCCTAAACGTGATGAAGATAAATATATGGAACTTCTTCAACAAATAATTGATACTTATCCAAAATGTGATTATGCTAGAAGAAGGGCATTAGATTGTGTACCTATTGAAAATTTTAAAGAACGTCTTCGTGATTATGCAATTAAATTTATTATAAAAATGGTACCTTCTCTTTTCAGTGTTTTAAAATCTCTTTATAGAGATGCAGAACGTGCTAAACAAGTTGGTGAAGTATTTTTACAATGGGAAAGTGAAATTGAAGCTAAAGATTTTTCAAGTTTTAATGGAAAATCAAGTCCAAGTTATATTTTATGGATTTGGACTTATTTAGCATCTCATTATAATCGTTTAGGAGAATATGAAAAAGCTCTTTCTTATATTGAAAAAGCTATTCTTCATACACCTACAGTTGAATTACTTTATTTAATGAAAGCCAAAATTCAAAAACGTTGTAATCTTTTAAATGAAGCTGCAATGAATGCAGATAAAGCTCGTCAATTAGATTTACAAGATAAATATTTAAATGGAAAAGCAGCTAAATATTTTTTCCGTGCTAATCGAATTGAAGAAGCAGAAGAAAGAATGCAAATGTTTTATAAAGCAAGTTCTGTTCCAGGAGATACTTATCTTACAGCATTGGAATCACAATGTGCATGGTATGAAAGAGAAATTGGTGATGCCTTTTATAGAAAAGGTGATTATATTTCTGCATTATCTAATTATATTATGTATGAAGAACATCATAATAGAACTCATATGGAATTATTAGATTTTCATAATTATGTTTTTCGAAGATGTACAATGAGATCTTGGTTTGATGTTTTAGCTCGTGATGATGATCTTAATGGAAATGTATTTTTCTTAAAATTATGTCCTCGTATCGTTCGAACATATATGAAAATAAATGAAGAAGGTGAAGAAGCTGTACGTTCTAAATTTATTCCTAGACCAAAACTTGAAACATGTTCTGATCCTGAAGAAAATAAACGTTTAATACAATTACGCAGTGATTATTATATGGAAAATATAGATATTTCTGAACCACTTAAAAAAGCTGAAAGATATTTAATTCCCTATCTTAATCATAATTCAAATTCTATAGAAGCTCATTTATTGGCATTTGAATTTTTTATTATGACAAAAAGGCCTCTTCTTGTAGTGCGTGAACTTTTAATATTGGCAAAATTAAAAGAATCAAGTATAAATGATTTAATTTCAAAATTTGAAAATGGAATTTTTAATGAGAAAGTACCTAAAATGGATAAACGTGTAAAAGAAATAATTGAAGAAACCCTCGCCACAGTTCGTGCCAAGGTAAAAGAATATTGAGTTTTTTTTTTGTTTTTTTTTTTGGAAATAAGAAGAGATAAAAAGGATTAATAAGAAAAAAAAAAAAAAAAAAGTGGCGAGGAAATGGAATTTAAAAAGGAGGAATAAAAAAAAAAAAAGAATACGATTGTTTGGAAATAAGAAGGAAAAACGAGAGAAGCGGCGGGGGCGAAGACACCCCCGGCGTGGATAAGTTTAAACGGTGGCGCTTTTTTGCGTTTGTTTTCTAAATCTTATTTCCTTTTTTTTTTTTTTTCTTTGCTTTATTTATTTTTCTTTCATTTTGGATTGGTTTTCTTTTCTTTTTGCATGGGTTCGCCCCCTCGAATTCCCACATTTTATTTCCTTTTCTCCCATTTGTCTTTTTTTTTCTTTTTTTTACGGGTCCTCCCCCTTTTTCGGGTGGGCGGAAGGATGGGGTCTGTCCGCGGGGGGCGTCCCAGCCCCCCTTTTCTTTTTCGTCTCCCCCGCCAGGCGCGCAGAGGCGGGGGAGGGAGGGGGCCGGGGGGCGAACCACGAAGCCATCGCTAAAATTGGGGGAAAGGGAAAGGGAAAGAGAAAGGAAGGACACGACGGATAATTGGCCCCCCGGGAAGGGACAGAAAAGAAAATAAGAAGGAAAAAAAAACAGGGGGTGCGGCAAAACGCCCTGGCAACAACAACAGCAAGGGGGTAAGAGAGAAGAAGAAGAAGGGGGAAAGGACATTCCCCCCAACCCCCAACGTTTTCTATTTCATTCTATTTTTTTTTTCCCCCTCTTTTATTTATTTCTTAACGTGTAAGAAAAACAGCGGTTAAAACAACAATAGCAATAATCAGAAAAAAAGGAAGATGAGCTTTTAAAAAACGCTTTCCGTTGATATAACGACCGTGAATTGCAAGTCCCCAAACTATTCTAAACATATTCCAAGAATTTGTAGTAAGAGGATGGTCTTCTAAAACACATGCAGCAAATGAATGGCAATTATTTGTAAAAAAATTATACATTTGAGTTTTACGAAAATGTTTTGTTATACGAGAAACTGTCGCATCATACTCTTCAACTTCGCGACGACAAGCTTCTAAAATTTCTTTAGATTTTGGTTCGCTATTGGAATGATAAAAAGAAGGAACATAAATTTTTGAAATATCCCAATATTTTACAGGGTTACCAAAAAGCATATGATCTACACCAATATTGTAAGGTCCTTCAAAATCATAAATTCTTCCACTTGAATCACAAATACCAACATGACCAATAAAAGGAAAAATCCATGAAAGAAGAGGAATAGGTGTCCATACTATACAAAATGGATAATGTTCAACTGATGGATCAATTTTTGGCAAAGTAGAAAACTCAATATCTTGAGTTCCTTCCATTAACTTTCTTCTTGTCATAAAAAACAAAAAACTAAAAAAGGACAGAATAAAAATAAGAATATTAAAATAAGATTTTATCCATTAATAGGGAAAAAGTTCTCAATACCCCCCCAAAAAATAATAGTAATAACGCACGTACATGGTACAATTAATAATAACAATCACATTAACTTATCATCAAATATATACAAAAGAAGACACCCCCCTTTATACACACATTCACACACATCCCACAAAAATAATATAATAAAATAAACCCTCAAAATAATAATAATAATAATAATAAACTTTATTTTACAAGTCACTATCCGTTTTCAATTGATCATTTTTAGTATCAGTAAAAAAATAATGCCGAACATTTGCCTTACCAAATGCTACATTAGCAACTTCTTCTGCTTGAGAACAATTTGCAATTCCAAAAATTGTTAAAAGTGGCATAAGGTGTTCAAGAGCATTACGAGGTTGAGCTTCATTAAACCCATTCATAGTTGTTACATGTTTCATTTCATAAATTCGTTTTTCACGTGGCATTATACTTTCATTTGCACAAAGAACAGAAGTTAATGCATCACCAAACTTTTTTCCAGCATCTTTCATTTTAAAATTACCAAATTGATGCATTGTAGATCCACTTCCCAAAAATAAAACTCCATTAGATCTAAATTTACTTAATGCTTCTCCCATTAAAATATGTTTCCCTGGATCACCTCCACTTAATACTGAAATAGGAATAATAGGAATTTTAGCTTCTGGAAACATAATCATAAGAGGAACAAAAACTCCATGATCAAAAGGTCGTGTCATATCAATTTCTGCAGGTAATCCATTAGATTTTAATGCTTCTACCATATCTTGAGCAAGATCAGTATTTCCAGGAGCTGAATATTGATATTTATAAGTTTCTGAAGGAAAACCATAATAATCATATAACATTTTAGGATTCATTGCTCCACCAATTTTAGGTGTACTTGTTTCATAGTGAGCTGATACAACAGCTATTGCTTTAGGAAGTCCAAAACGACTTTCTAAATCTTTTCGATTTTTTTTAAGTGCTTCAACAATTGATTTATGTCCCGAATCACCTAATAAAGGAAGTGGTCCTCCTCCATGGCATATAAATAACGCTGGATATGGAGACATTTTTTTTTTTTTTTTTTTTTTTTAATATATAAAAGGGGATCAACTCCCTTAAATTTTATTTTATTTTATGTATATTAGGGTAATAAATATTACTACTAAAAATAAAAAAAGAAACAGGGGAAAATTAGAGCAAAAAATATAATTAAAAGTTACAAATATATATATATATATATTTCTTTTAAATAGATTATTATTTCACTTTTCTTCCTTCTTCATCCCACTCGCTATATATATATGTATATATATATTTTTTTTTTTTGTTTAAATACCTTTTTCTTTTGTGTTACAATTAGATAAAGAGAGAAGGAATTATTTAAGGAATTTTTTTTTTTTTTGCTTACTTATCTCTCTATTATGTAGAAAAAGCACAACAGTATACAAAGCAGATCAAAAACCAATCACAAACATCATATATTTACATAATATGATAAGTGATAATAGTTAAAATCTGTTTCATCAGAAACCTAAACATAAAAGTTTCCCTATTTAATGACAGTACATTTTTTTTTTTTTTTTTTGTTTATTATTATTATTATTATTATTATTATTTTTTTTTTTTTTGACGGGAAAATAGAAGTCATGATAAGTGAATATTAACGCTAGCATACACAAACATAGAGAAAAAAGAGGAGAGGGAAAACACACACACACACACACAAAAATATACATGCGTAAATAAAATTTTTATATATTATATATAAATAAAGAAGAAGGGAAAAAAAAAAAAAAAATGAAAACGTAGGAAAATCACAAGCAATCGTGCACGCTATTAAAGAATTACCAAAGTTCATTTAAATGTTTTTATTCATTTATTTAATCCCCCCACCTCATTTCTCTATATTTCTATATCCATTGAAAATTCAAATCCCTAATAAAAAAAAGAGACTTTGAAAATTGCAATGTTAAAACAAGAATCAATTTGCTTTTTTTCCCAATAAATATATAAATATATGGAAAATCCATCTAATCCCTTAATATATATATATATATATTTCCTCACTCCCTTTTCTTTTTGTTTACAATAAAAATTCAAAAATATACAATACTTTTATTTTTCCTTTATTTATTTCAGTTTTCCTTCAATTTATGTCCTCCTTCCACCCCCTTTACTCCAAATATATAAATTTTGTTTAAAAAATAAAATAAAATAAAATAAATAATGGGAAAAAAGGAAGTGAACATCCCCTTTTTTTTTTTCTTTTTCTGTTATTCTTTCCAACTTTAGTTTCGCGGAATGGAAAAAAAAAAAAAAAAAAAATCAAAGAAAGAGTTTAGGAATCTTTAATTCCATTCTAAACTTTCATTTTCACGTTTCCCAAGAAATATATTGCTCTCAATCGGCTATTCTTCCAAGTGTAATAATCCTTCCCCCCCCCCTCTAAAGAAAATCATTCTACTTCCATTTAATTATTATTATATTATTTTTATACTTTGATTATCCATACAAAAAATAAATAAATATGATGATGATCATTGATAGCATTACTCTATTTTCTGTTTTTGTTTTTTTATTTGTACTTCTACACATAAAAAGTAAAACAAAAGAAAATGGGAAAAGGCAAAGAAACAAAAACAACAACGAAAAACTAATGCATGAAGGAATTAAAGCAAATAAACAAACAAAAAGCACACAAGCAAATATACTATTGTTTTTTTAATAAAAGGATTGCCGTTAAATATTAACAACCTAAAGAAGTAAATAGCGTATTTTTTTTTTTCTTTTATCGTATTTTTTTTTTTTTTTTTTTCCCCTTCGCAATATCCTCTCTCTTTCTATCTTTTCATTAATATCTCTTTTCTTTCTCTTAGAGTTTACTACTAACCTTATTTTTATTATTATTAATATTATTATCTTTCAGCAACTTATCAATCTTTGACCGCATCGCCTCATAGACGACTGGGAACGGTGGATTTCCATCTACCTCCAATATTTTCCCCGCATAATGCTTTAAAAGTGCCGCCTTTTGTTCTCGGTAAATCTTCATCCGTATCTGATGCTTCTCTCGTGTGTCATCGGAGCGAATCAGCAGCCGACTCACAATAGACTCCGGGGGTGGGTCACTTCTTAAGTTATAAATACGCCCCGTGAGTGGGTCTAGCCGGCGCAGGAGGCAGCGCTCCTCGAGGTGTTTAATATCAACGTTAATAAATAT
Organism: Trypanosoma avium; assembly: GCA_030849755.1. Taxonomy (NCBI): domain Eukaryota; phylum Euglenozoa; class Kinetoplastea; order Trypanosomatida; family Trypanosomatidae; genus Trypanosoma; species Trypanosoma avium. Next base: position 16,859 of record JASANY010000847.1, read on the forward strand.
CATCCCATCAATGCGGAACCCACTCTTACTGAGGGCCTTGGCTTGACTTAAGGTGCGGGGGAAGCCGTCGAGGAGGACCCCCCGGGCCTGGGCGTCAGGGAGGGTGAGGCGGTGGGACATAATCTCCACAATAACTTCATCAGGGATGAGTTGCCCCTCATTCATCAGCCCCGCCACCTCCCGGCCCAGGTGCGTCCCCTTCTCCACCTCCTCTCTGAGAATATTCCCAGCACTAATGTGAAGGAGGCCATAATCCCGCACCAGGGCCTCACTGGCACAGCCTTTCCCAGACCCAGGGGCACCGAAGAGTAATAAATTTAACGGCATCGTAGATATATATATATATATATATATATATACACACAGACACAAAAATAGATATAGAGATAGAGAGAAGAATCTATAGGGGAATTACTTTTTATTCTATCACTTGACTTCCTAGTAGAGATTTAGGAGCTCTCTCTATCTCTATATATATAAATATGAAAAATATGTATGTAGATATGTTTGTGTATATTTATATATATATTTATATATATATATATATATTTTTTTTTTCTTCTTAATATATAGCAATACAACTTAAATAGTACAAATATAAAACTAAAATAATAATAAAAGGGCTAATAATAATAATAAGAAAGGGAGGAAAAAAAAAAAAAAAAAAAAAAAAACACATAAATACACCACTAAAAAAAAATATATATATATATTTATTCATTTTTATTATTGAAAAAAAAGAGAACATTTTACCTTTGAGTCAGTAAATTAAAAAAAAGAAATGGAGGGAAATATAAAAGTTTGAATTTACCCACCCCCCTTTTCTCTTTTCTACCTCTTTTTCTCTTTTCTAATCTGCTTCTGATTCCCTCTCTTTATTTATTTTAAATAAATAAATATATAATATATATAATAAAAATAATAATAATAAAAGTAATAATAATAATAATAATAGACTTTAAGGGGGGGGGGGGGGGGGGGAAAAAAAAAATAAAAAAAAAAACAATCAAAAAAAAAAAAAAAAACCCTACCCCCCTCTCTCTCACAAGGAAACGTACTATAAAAAGAGTCATACTAGGTTTTTATTTTTATTTTTTTTTGTTTTGTTCATTTTATTTCATTGATTGGTGTTGTTTCTTTTTCTTCTTTCTTTTTCGTTTTCTTTTTTACTCTTCGTCCTTGAAATAGTAGTAGTAAAAATAAAGAAAATAAAAAAAAAAAAAAAAAATTATTGAAACCCGAATCACCACCCCACGAGCATAAGCATAATCCAGCATATCTGTTTTATTTATAATTATAAATATTCTTTTTTATTTTATTTTATCCCTTTTCTTTTATTTATAATTTTCTAACTGTATAGGTCATCATCCCCGGCGTTACCAGCACCTCCATTTCCACTTTCACCATTACTTGCTGCCGCCATGGGAACATTACCAAAAGCACCAGATTTTTGAAGAGAAGTAGCAAATAATTCATATTTACGTATATCAGCATCACTGACTGAGCGACGTGCCCCACGCATAGCTTCTTCAACATGATATCGTGTAATTTCAGGAACAGGATCAATATCTTGATCATTATCAAGAGTACCATCTTCTTTTAATTTTTCCAATTGAATTTCTTTTACAATAGATTCACGAATAGCCATTTTACAAGCACGTTGACAAATTCCTGAAAGATCCGCTCCAGAAAATCCATGTGTAGCAGCTGCTATTTGATCCAAATCAATTTCATTTGATAACGGAGATTTACGGAAATTCGCTTTTAAAATAGCCACACGTGAAGCCTTATCAGGTAATGGAATATAAATAAGTTGATCCAATCGACCTGGACGCATAATAGCAGGATCCAAAACATCTGGTCTGTTAGTTGCACCAATAATAAAAACATTTTTTTTCGTATTCATTCCATCCATTTCTGTTAGAATTTGATTAATAACTCGATCACTTGCACCACCATCACCTTGACCTCCACGTGCTCTCGCCACGGAATCCAATTCATCAAAAAAGAGAACACATGGGGCAGCAGCACGAGCTTTATCAAAAACATCACGAACATTTGCTTCAGATTCACCAAACCACATAGTTAATAATTCTGGACCTTTAATAGAAATAAAATTAGCTTGACATTCTGTTGCAATAGCTTTTGCAAGAAGAGTTTTACCACAACCTGGAGGACCATAAAATAAAACCCCTTTAGGAGGTGACATTCCATATTTTTCAAATTTCCATGGAAATTCAACTGGATATTGTACAAGTTCTTGTAATTCACGTTTTACATCCAATAAACCACCAACATCACTCCAAGTAACATGAGGAGTTTCAACATGAGTTTCACGAAGAGCAGATGGATTAGTCTTTGTTAATGCATCACGGAAATGTTCATTTGTTACTGCCATAGAATCCAAAACTTCTGCATCAATTGTATCATCATCCCAATCAATAACAGACATTTTTTCACGAACACATTGCATAGCTGCTTCTGTACAAAGTTGTGCAAGATCAGCTCCAACATAACCATGACAATCTTTTGCTATTTTTTCAATATCAACTGTAGGATCAAGTTTCATATTTTTAGTATGAATACGTAAAATTTCCAAACGACCAATTTCATCTGGTACACCAATATCAAGTTCTCGATCAAAACGTCCAAAACGACGAAGAGCAGGATCAATAGAATTAGGACGATTTGTTGCTGCCATAACAATAACTTGAGCACGAGATTTTAATCCATCCATAAGAGTTAATAATTGAGATACAATACGTTTTTCAACTTCTCCATTTGCTTTCTCTCTTTTAGGAGCAATAGAATCAATTTCATCAATAAAAATAATAGATGGAGCATTTTTTTCTGCTTCTTCAAATGCTTTTCTTAAATTTCCTTCAGATTCTCCTGCCATTTTACTCATAATTTCAGGTCCATTAATTAAAAAAAAGAATGCTCCTGTTTCATTTGCTACAGCACGTGCAATAAGAGTTTTACCACTTCCAGGTGGACCATATAGTAAAATTCCTCTTGGAGGTTTAATTCCAATATTTTTAAATAACTCCGGGTGACGAATAGGTAATTCCACCATTTCACGAATTTGTATTAATTGCTTTCGACAACCTCCAATATCATCATAACCAACATCATCCAATCTTTCCTCATCCTCACGTCGAATTGGGTCCCCTTCACAGTGAATAACAGTTTCAGGTGAAACAATACAATACTCCCCAGGGTCTACCTCCACCACTTTAAACTCCACCGAACGCATAGCACCCCGGCACACAAAAAGATCATCTTTTTTTACTGGGCGATAGGCTTCAAGAAAATATGGTTTTAAAAACGTTTCAAACAAGTCTCCTGAAAGGTTTTGTACGGTGTCATCAATAGGAAGTATGTGAACGCGATTACCATATGGGACATTTTTACAACTGCTGACATGAACAGTATCGCCAAGATGAATTCGAATATTACGACGTGAGACTTTATTAATTTTAATCATTCCTTCAGGGCATTCTTCTTCTTCCATAGCAATACACACTGTAGAGCGATGTTTTTTTCCTTTTAATAACACAGTATCTCCACGAAAAATATTTAATTCTTCCATTCGTTTTGGATTCATTAATACTAGGCTGTTATCCTCGCTTTGAAAGTCATCGGCAACCAATTTATTTGGTTTAAGTTCCTTTTTTGGAGCCACAGGTGCGGACATTTTTATTTTATTTTATTTTTTTATATTTTCCTTTGTCTGGCTTTATCACCCCTTTTTTTTTTCTTCTTAATTTGCCTACTCAAGAAAAATAAAATATATCTTTCTTTCAATCACAGATCTAAATTATGCTTAAAAAAAAAAAAAAATAATAAAGAGAAGAGAAAAGAAGAGAAGAGAAAAATATTTTATACACATAAGGTTAAAAAAATAAACAAGTAATTTCATACTTAATATATTCTGTCTTCCAAACAAATTTTTTAATTAGATAATTTAAAAGAAAAACAAAAAAGGCAATAAAAAAAAAAGTAGAAGCTCTCATAGACACACAAACAAACAAGAAAAAAAAAAGATTCTGAGGACAGTAAAGACTAGTATTTGCGAATTAGTATTATTATTATTATTTCTTTTCTTTGAGAAAAAAAAAAAAAAACAACAATAAAAAGAGAGACCAATCTAAACAGGAATATATTTTAAAAAAGAAAAATTATATATATATATATTTCTTTCTTCTCCCCTTATATAATTAACCAAACACGGATTGAAATGTATAATACGTCCCACCAATCCAAACAAACATTGCAAGGAAAAGATAAACATACCATCTAAATTCTGCGATATTGTTAGGCATTGTAAATAACATAGAAAAATAATCACTAATATAAAGTTCATCATCCACTGCATTCTCAACACGATCTGTTAATAGAGCAAGAAGTGTAGGCATTGTTATCATTAAATGAACACCTGTAAAAGCTCCAAGAAAACTTGCAAAAATATTTATAGTATCTCCTCCAATAGATGCAGCAAGAAGAGCAAAAAATATATTTAAAGCAATACGAACAATATATGCTTTAGTTCGTGTTTTCCTTACACTTATACCAAGAGCTCTATCTACTAATTGAATTGCAGGAACATATTGAATAGGATATCCAAATATAAGACTAAGACCAAGTAAAACTTGTAATATACTTTTTGTAATACTTGGTTTAAGTGCAAGAACCACAGAAGTACGTAATGTTTCTCCAAATGCTAAATAACCTAGAAGACCAAAAACAACATAAAGAGTTACAACAGAAGCAAGAGTATATTTTACTAATCTACCAAATTTAGGTCGATCTTCAGGAGACATACTATTTTCTACAGGTAAAACTATTCCAATACCTTCTAAAGAAAACATATGACCTGATAAAAATACAAGAATTCGCATAGTAGGTATAAAAAAATAAGCCCCTTCTGATATACCTCCAATAGAAAGTGTATTAACTTCTTCAGCAACTGCTCCTGCAAGAACAAGAGCTACAAAAATTGCAGCAATCATTGAAGCATATGCTAATATTCCCATACGATGAGAAAGAAAAGTCATAGGTGTTACTATTACAACACTAAGAAAAACAAATAATTCATACATATGTGGTAAATTAAAAAGTCCTGCAAACATAGAAGATGCATATTGAATATAAACTACACAAAATCCAAATTGTGTAAATATAAGAGAAAATCTAGTAAAATCCATTAAAGTATGACCAAGTACATGTCCTACAACTGCAGGATAAGTTTTAACTTCAGGAAGATCAATTTTTTGTTTAGCATTTAAAAGTGCTAATGCACAATCTATCATTAAAATTCCTAAAAGAATAACAACAATCAAACCAAGACCATAACCTGCATCTTGATAATAAGTTGGTAATAAAAATACACCTGCACCCACATTTCCTTTAAATATATGAAATGCTGCACGAGGGAAAGTATTATGAGTTTCTCCACGTTGTGATGCACCTCCTACACTACTACGTAAAGAAGTTTCAAGTACATCTGTTAATTTTTCACCAAGAGAATGAACATCAAGTTCTTCATCACTTGATATTTCTTTTTCTTCTAAATATTCATTACTTGTATGATAATTAGGTGTTAAACGTTGACTTCCAGGTTGTAAAAAAGAATTATGTTGAAAAGTTGTTGCCAAATTAATCACATTTTTATCTGAACGATGATTTAATGAAATAGGAGAAAGATGTCCTTTACTATTATTATTACTATTATTATCTAATAACGCAGGTGATCTTCGACCATCACTCCATCGTGAATTAAAAGATCGATGATGCCCATCTCTTGGAGTTACGGCCCCACTTAATGGTAAATGTAATTCTTTTTCACTTACTCGAATAGATTCATATTCTGCTTCAGATAAATCAGGAAAACTTCTAACTTGTTGATTCGTTAATCTTCCACTACTAATATTTCTAGAATTTTGTGAAAGATCCTCAGTTACCTGATTTTGTTCAACAGGTGGTGTAGCATTAGAGTCTCTTGAAGTCATGTATAAATATAGAGATTTTTTTTTATTATTATTTTTTCTTTAAAGAGATTCAATCATCTAAAATTAGAGGAAGATAGAGAAAAAGAGAAGAAAGAAAATAGTTCATAATGAAACCACAAATACAAGAAGAGGAATTAAAAGAAAAAAAAAAAAAAAAAAAGAATTCCTTTGCTCTCTCTCTCTCTCTCCACAAAATACGTCCTTTTTCTTTCTTTTTTTTTAAGTATAAATTTTGTAATACATTAATATGATATAAAACCATCCTTTTCTTACCTACCTCCTATATAAGAAGGGAGAGAGAATTATATCAATAAAAATTAAAATAAAAAATAAAAAAAATCTTTTTTTTTTTTTACATTACCTTCGCTTTCGCTATTAATGCAGGAAGAGATAATTTAAGAGCTTCATAACTTTTGGGATGTTGCAAAATCATTGCTCTACATGCCAAATCATTTCCAATACCCCATAATGCACGATTTCCTTGTAAAAGAATAGTATCCATTTCTTGATATTTAAGCATAATATCAATAAGTATTCCTGTAAGTTTTGCTAAAGTATGATGTCCACCAGAAGAGGCAAGTCCACCATCAGCAAAACAAAGTTCAATAGCTTTTCTATGTTGTGCAAGTTCTCCAACAAAATTCATAAGAACTTCTATAAGAAATACCTGATCCTGTTTACACTCTGCAAGATAAACAATATGTTCTAAAATATGCATTTGTACTAAAGTTTCAGCATTTTTAGTATCCTCATGAAGAAGTGTTGTAAAAAAGTTAAAACCAAATTTTTGAAGTACAGTTGTTTCTTTAAATTTTTGTAATGCAGCATACACTAACATTAATGATCGGTGTCCTATTTCTCCTGTTAAATTTGGTCTATAATCTCCTGTAGAAATATTATGTAATAATACAATAGAATATTCTGCAATGACTTCATTATCTGGATATGTTTTCATAGCATTTAAAATTAATTCTACAACATTTCCATCTACAAGTAAACGTCTTGCATCATTTTCACCAAAACTAACATTCCATAATGCACGAACAGAGGCAGTTACCATAGATTCATCTTCTATAAATTGACGAAGACTTGATAAAATACATTGAACTCCACCAGAAGCTACAAGACTTTCTACAAGATTAGGCTTAGAAGTATGTTCACAAAGTTTTTCCATAGTAGAACGTATAATTTCACGATCTGTAAAATTTTCCAATATTAAAACAATTCGAGAAATATCATTTTCAACATACCATGAATTCCAAACATCATTAAAATTAACATCTTGTTTAATACGATTTAATTGTTTATTTGCAAAAAGATGTTTTACAATAGAAGAAATAGAAACTACACGATTTACAACTCCTTCTCTTTCATAACGTACTTGTGATTGTAAACCAATAAGTTGTCCACAATCATTAAAGGCAGGACATCCTGTAGTTCGTACATTTCCACTAGCTTTAAGATAAAAAAAATCATTTCGACATCGTAATACTTCTTCAAATCTTTTAACTTCAGTAGAAGAAATATTTTCATTTTCATTTGTCCCTTCAATATTTGTTGTACTATCTTCTTTACTATCTTCCGCTAAAGGATGTTGTACAACTAAAATAATATCTCCTTCTCTTACTGGAGGCCAATCATTTTTTAATAATGGTAATTTAACAGGAGTTACATTAGAAATTCCATATTGTTCACAAGCTACAATACAATAATCAAAATTATCTGGATACATAGCAGCAAAAAATAAATTTTGAGGAAGTAATTTAACTTCAACAGGTTTCTTTTTAGATCCTTCAAAAAATATAGCTGTTAGTTGACTAGCCGCCTCTGGAGATTTCATTATATGTGTTGAAGTTAATAAAATTCCAGGAGAAATAAGAGTTGCGGTACCATGACCTTTAATTCTACAAACTGCAGGAATATTTTCTCTATTACTGCTTGTTAATGCTGTTGTCATTGTTATTATTTTTTTTTTTTTTCCTTTTTTTAAACCTTTATTTTAAGAGGAAACAAAGAAGAAGAGGAGGAAAAGGATTATTAAAAAAAAAAAAAAAAAAATGTCAATGGACAAGATGCAGAGTATAAAAAAAATAAAATAATTTTCCCTTTTTAAACTTAAAAAAACACAAAAAGTACTAAAAGAAGAAAAAAAAAAATAATAATAATAATAAAAATAACTCAAACTAATTAAAAAACAAAACAAAAAAAAAAAAAAAAAAGACACGCACAAAAGCACGATACAGATATGAGTATTAAAAATACAAGTAATTTCCCCCTTTTTTATTTCTTTGAATTCACTTCCAAAGATATATATATATAAAAGGAAAAGAAAAACAAAAAACATATTTTATAAACACACACAATGGCGTATCTACAAAAAAAAATATATATATATATATATTCAAAAAAAAAGGTAGAAAAAGAAAGAAGAGAAAAAAAAAAATAATAATAATAACAATAATAATAATAATAATAATAATAATAATAAAAACATAAATATAAAAATTTCCCTATTCTTTATTTAAAATAATAATTTAATGAATCATTTTACGAGATATACTTCCTCCCTTTTTACGTAAATGTTCTTCATTTATCAATATATTATCTCGCCTTGCTAGTTCTGCAAAATTAAATGATTTTCGACAACTAAAACAAAACGCCGCCTTCATATCAGGTGGACCAGTTATATTTGAAACACAGGGAATTAATCGCCTCACACAATGAGGACAATTCCCAAAGTCAATATTATCCATAGAAGTATTATAACTTCGAATTTCAGCTTCTAGGCGTAAGTTATCATGGGCAAGATCTAAATTTCTTTTTTCTTGTAAAGATACTTCTCTTTCTTTATTATTATTATTATTATTATTATTATTATTATTATTATTATTATTATTATATCCTAGAACTTCTATTTCTTGATCTTCTTCTTTACATTCATTAGGTTTAAAATCTTCTTGTTGAATTTCACGTGTTATTGGAACTCGACTTGATTTTGCAGAAAAAGCACCTTTCGGTATATTTATTAATGATGATATTCCTATAGAAGATTTTTCACGTCCTTGAATATTAGTTATATTTTGACGATCTTGTAATTTTTGAGAAAGACGTGTTACTTCTTCTTTTAATTCTATTTCAATAGATTCCTTTTCTTTTTGTTCACGATGTAATTTTGTACGAACTTTAGCAAGTTCTTGCTGCATTGAAGATATAATAGTATCTTTTTGTTGAATAATTTGATCTGTACTTGTTGGATTTTTATTTTGACTATTTTTTAATTCTCGTTGAATAAATTGTAATTGATATTTTGAATTTAATAATTCTTCTTGTGATTGTTTAAATTGATCTTCTAATTTAGTATATTTTATTTGATATTCATTAAATTCTTCTTGTAACAAATTAAAACGTTCTATAAAAGGTTCAGCATCCGTTAATTTAGATTGAATATATTCTTTTGAATCATTTAATTGAGCTAATTTACGTTGTTGTGAACGAAGTTTTGATTTTATTTCAATAAAATTATTTATCATACTAGATATTGAAGAAATAGCTAATGAAACTTTTTTTGTATCTTTAACAGGAGAAATATTAATATTTTGAAAAGATTCATATTCTTCTGTATCTTCTGTTTCAGTTTCATTATGATAACGAATAACAGTATAAATTAATTGTCGTAATGCTTTTTGTAAATCATCTGAAAAATCAAAATTTTCTCTTGATGAACGAATACGATTTTCAAATATATAATTATCAAAATTTAATATAATATAAGAGTTTGGAACTTCATCATTAAATTTAACACCTTCACGAGTTTTTATCCATATTTTTCCTTCAATAAGTCTATTCGCTTCATGTTGGGCAACTTTATACTGCCATTTACTCCAATATACTTGACGAAGTAATTTTATAATATTTTCACTCATAGAATTTATAGCTCGTTTTATTAGGCGATGCATTCGAGGTTCAGTTACAAGAGAAATTCGAGCATTTCCTAATGAACTTTTATTTCTTTTATTACTATTATTATTTTTCGGAGAATTATCAAGTTCACTAAGAAGACGTCGAGTTGTATCAAATTTATCTCTTAATAATATATCCGTTGCGGTTTTATATGATAAATTTGTAGATGCTGATACATGTGAATTAATAATAATATCATATTTACTTTTATCATTTTCATCCATATTAGATTGAGCATCTGTTTCTGAAAGTGGTTCTTCAAGGGGTTCATGTGTAGCAGGAGAAATAAGTTGTTGATATCCATAAGACTCTAGCTGTGGTTGATTATTTAAATAAGATTTATTATTATTATTATTATTATTATAAGAAGAAGAATTATTATCTTCAGTTTTAACCAATAACGTAGGTTCTGTCATCGGCACTATTTTATTTGAGGTATCATTATTATTAATTTCTTCATTTTCATTATTTTTTATTAAAGGAGAAACAATATTAGTTTTAGTTTCTTCTTTTTCTTCTTCTTCTTCCTTTTCTTCTTCTTCTTCAAGTGGTGTTGGTGTTGGTGTTGAAAAAGAAGAAATATCATTATTATTACTACTACTTCGATTAGAAATTTGAGGAGTAACTTCTTCACTTTTAGGTTCAGGACCATATTTTTTAATTAATTGTCGAATAACGGCTTCTTCTTTTCCTTTAAATTTTTGTAATGTTCCTTCTACTGTTCCAATTTTTCCTGGTTCATATTTTTGATAAATAGCCATTAAACGACTTTTATAACTTTTTTCACTATTATCCTCTTTCGTTGGAGAAAGAGGAATCTCTGTAGCAATATTTTGATTTGAATCTGGTATATTATTATTATTATTATTATTATTATTATTATTATAAGATTTTTCTAACATATGAGGTTCTGGTCCATATTTTTTAACTAATTGACGTATTACAGCTTCTTCTTTTCCTTTAAATTTTTTTAATGTTCCTTCTACTGTTAAAATTTTTACTGGATCATATTTTTGATAAATAGCAACTAGACGATCAAAATAACTTATTTCACTATTATTATTTGCTGTTTTAGGTGAAACAACAGTATCAGATTCTTCTACTCTAGAAGGAGAAGAAATATCATTATTAGGTTGATTATTATTATTATTATTATTATTATTATTATTACTTTGATTGGAAATTTGAGAAGTAACTTCTTCACTTTTAGGTTCAGGACCATATTTTTTAATTAATTGTCGAATAACGGCTTCTTCTTTTCCTTTAAATTTTTGTAATGTTCCTTCTACTGTTCCAATTTTTCCTGGTTCATATTTTTGATAAATAGCCATTAAACGACTTTTATAATTATCTTCATAAATTAAATTATTAGATGGAGATTCTAAAGAAATAGATTTACCAGTATGAATAGATTCTCCTTCTTTTGCTACTTTTACTTTTTCTTTTTCTTCTATTCGTGGTGTTGTTTTATTTTGTCGAGCAGATATATTTTGTTTTATAGGTCGAATCATTACAATTCCACCATTTAAAGGAAAAGAAAGAGAACTTGGTGTGTCGGTTGATTTAATAATATGAGATGTAGGACGTACTTTTCGATCATTTAATTCTGCCATATAAAGTTGATATTCTTCCCATAATGATGATGTTTTTCCAATACTTTCTTCGATAGTTTTAAAAATATCACGAAATAATGCCTCATATGAAACATTAATAGTGAGTTTATTTTCAATTGGTCCACCAACAATAATAAGTTTCATTTTTTTTTTTTTTTCCTTTGTTGATATTATTAATTTATCTGGTATTTTCAAAAGTAAATATATATATATATTTGCCTCCTCTGTACTTTCTTAAGAGTAAAATTAGAAAAAGAAAAAAGAGAAAAATATTTTTATAAAATTAGGAACAAGAAGAAAAGACATATACTTACAATTTAACATTAATAAATATCAATCATTAACAAAAACAAAAAAACCCTACTTTTTCATCACTCTCTTAAATACTGAGAAAAACTGCAAAAAAAAAAAAAAAAAAAACAGCAATAATAAAAACAAGGATAAATTTTTTTTTAATTCATAACGAACGACGAATTCCTTTAGATGCTATTTTCATTCTATACAAAAGACGTCCTTCATTTTTCATAAATTCTTCCCGCCTCGCTAATACCGGATAAAACTCTTTTAATTCTTCTGGATTATTTCCTCTAGTCATTATATCAGTTTCATGAATATTATTTTGAAAAGAATAATTCATTCTTGAACTATTTTGAAAAGGATAATATTGTTGAAAACTCCATTTTCCATGATGTATTGAAACTGCTAGACTTATAATACGTTGAAAGTCTGTAGCTTCATCACATTCCAGCAGTGTACGTTGCAAGTGTTCTGCACATATAATTTCTACAGAAGCTATATGAAACTCACTTGAACTGGCTCCTATCATTTTAATAATAATAATTATTATTATTATTTTGTTTGTCCCCTTTGTGTTTATCTCACAGATGAGAAAGTAAGGTTCTTTCTATTTAACTTTTATAATAAAAACCAAATTGCATCTAATCTATGTTTTTTTTTTTTTTGTTAAAACAGACCAATAATATTTTTATAATTTTTTTATTCATTTGAAAATAAAATAGGGCAAAAGAAGATAAAAAAAAAATAATAATAATAATAATAATAATAATAATAATAGATTTTTTTTTTTTCTCTTAATAATCTGCAGATTTCTCAATTAGTATTATTATTATTATTATTTTTTTTTTGCATGTGGGGGGGATGGGTTATAAATTATATATTGCCTAATGATACTTTAATCTCAGAATCATTGTTGAGAGGAGGAAAAAAAAAAAAAAAGCACAAACAACAGATTATTTCACGTACATTCATATTTAAACTCTCATACAAAGATAGACATACAAGAAAGATGTACTCTCTCTTACTCTATTTCAAGAATTTACTTACCAAACAAAAAAAAAAAAATTAATAAGACTAATTTTCATTTACGTTTAATACCAAATAAATAGTGAGATAATATTCTCCCAATCCCCTCCCCACCCTTTATTGTAGATGGTAGAAAACAAAAGGAAGAAAAAAAGAAAAAAAAAAAAAAAAAAAACTTCAGTGTTTCTCTCCCTCACTTTTCATTTATTTTTTCATAATTTTTTTTTTCTCTACCTCCCCATATAGTTTTCTCCCCCCCTAAAATTTTGATTTTCCATATAGACTAGTTGCCCTTTTACTTTTGGTGCCACTCAAGAAGACAGAGATATTGTAATTAAAAAAAAAAAAAAAAAAAAGACCCTGAAAATCACTTGACAAACTCTTGTATTTTATTTCACCTTAAGTATAAGGTCCTTTTTTTTTTCTATTTTGCCTTTTTTTTTTTTTCTTCTTCTTCTTTATCAAATTCAAAGTTTTCTTCATTTTTTTTTTTTTTCCTAAATAAATTTCTTGTCTACTTTGATTTTTTTTATTTTTTTTTTTTTGTTTTTTTTTGCTGTTGTTGTATACCTTGTTTTCTTTCTCTTACATTCTCAGTGAAAAGAAATAAAACTTATTTCATAAAACAAATTTTAAACTTGTTTTTAATAGTATATTTTTTTCCCCCTTTCTTTCTTTATATACTCATCAAATTATTTTCTTACCTCATGAAGAATATCATCACGTAGGCGTCGTGCTAAATCAAGTGTCATTTGCTTCTCACCCTCTTGCAGACTACTTTGTTGTTTCGTATTCGTTTTACCCCCAGTTGCCTCATATGTTTGTAACTCTTTTTCTCGATTTGCTTTATTTTGTTGTAATATTTTCTCTCGTTGCTCCCGCATGTATCTTGCACGAGCCTCTATTTCTTCTATTGTAGGCGCTGCTGGTGCTGGTGCTGGTGCTGGTGCTGGAGTCACGACTGGAGATTGTTTTACTGGAGCTGGAGAAATAGTTTTAGCTACCGTAGCTTCAAGTTGTTTAAAAGAAGGTTGAATAGATGGGAGTGGTTTGAAACCAAAACCTTTATGAGGAAATGCACGTGGTGGGGTAATTGTTTTACCTGAAGTTTCAGGAGGTTTTACAATTTCTTTATTTCCTTTTTGAGATTGTGGTTTCTCTGATTTAGCAGGTGAGGCAGTTGCGGGTACTTCTTCTAAAGCAGTAAGTCCACGCATCATCGCTTCTTTTCGTACCTCCAGTGCTCGTGCCTCAAGTTTGTGAATGTTTTGTACTCGCTCCTCCTCCAGTGCCGTTAACTTATCTACCTTTGCCTTTTCTTCTTCCTCTGATGTTATTGCTGGGGCTGTTGGGCCTGTTGGTGAACTATTATTATTATTATTATTAGTTGGTAGTGAAGACTCCTGGAGGGCGGCGGCGGCTCGCCTGGCCCGCTGCTCCTCCGCCGCGATGCTGAGGGCGAGGGCCTCTTGAATGGCGACATCCTCCAGCCGCAGCCGCGCCCGCGTCGCGGACTCCTCCTCGAGGGAGGCGGCAATCGCCAACTTGAGGGCCTCCTCCTCATCCAAGTCTACCTCATTATTATTATTATTATTATTATTATTATCAGATGGGTGTTGAAGGGCACGAGAGGCAAGAATATCCAGTTCAATATTACGACGCACCATCATCTTATGAAAGGAACGAAAATCATCAAAGTAAAAGATAAAATCAAGAAATTGCTCTGCAGGTTCACGGGCGGGAGTGGCACCATCCATGGAGTTATGCATTGCGGTAAATACGGACTCAAGGGTGACACCTATATCTTTTACAAAAGAGGTGAGAAGAGTATCAATGAGACGACGAAATTGAAGATGGACTTCGGTTTGTTCAACTTTCATTTCATCATCATCAGTAAAAATGTAACAATGCTCATCCACAAAATTATCAACTGGAGTTCGCCAAAGTGGTGAACGGGTAAATTGAATAATAGATTCAGTGATCCAACTGTCGTCCCCCATAATTTCTTAAATAAATATTTGTATAAATTTTATTTATTATTTTTATTATTTGGTATTGTCTTTTTTTTTTTTTTTCTTATGATTTTTTATTTTATTCTTTTGTTTGGTAATTAATTTTCTCAATAGAATACTGTCCACTTTGTTCAATAAAGAAAAAGAAAAAAAGAAGAAAATTAATTAATTAATTAAAAAAAAAAAAAGGAATTTTTCTTAANAAACCAACAAAATACAAATAATAATAATAATAAATGCGAAAAAAAAAAAAAAAAAAAAAAAAAAAAAAAAAAAAAAAATAATTTTATAAACCCCCCCCCCCCCCCCCCCCCCCCCCCCAAAAAAAAAAAAAAAAGCCTTCAAAAAAAAAAAAAGAAAAATAAGGATATACCCTTCAAAAACAAAAAAAAACACCAAAGAAAAAAAAAAATATATTTTTTTTTTTAATTAATTTAAAATATATAAAATTATTCATCACCTCGACGAAGGCCACAATTTGCACATACCTCTTCTTCTTCAAGGTTTGTATTCTCACAATTAACACACATCCATGAAGGAATATTAACACTCCAATCTGTATCATATTCACCTAATTCTTCTTCTTCACCATCATCATCATCTTCTTCTTCTTCAATATCATTATCATTATCTTGAGAAATAATATTTTCACTATTTTTATTATTATTATTATTCAAATGAACCTCTTTGGCATTTTCTTGTTTTTGTTGTTCTTCTTCCTTTTCTTCTTCTTCTGATTGTTGCTTCACTGATAAATTATTACTATTATTATTGATAAAAGATGGAAATGAAATATCATTTATAGTACTTTTTGGTATAATATTGTTTGCCTCACTACTCTCTTTTACAATAAGTGATGAAATTCCAGATTGTGAAACAAATGAACCAGCTTCTGTAATAAATTGTGATAAACTTCCACCACAATGTTCACATACTTCCTTCTCATTTAAAAGTGTTACACGAAAACATGAAGAGCAACTAATATAAGTGTGTAACTTCTCCAACACACGTTTCCCACCACAATCTAAACAATTTGGAATATTAAAACTATTTCCAATTCCACAACTTTTGCAAGACCAACGTGTAGGAAAGTAAACACTTCTCTCTGTGCGATCTGCGGTGCAGCGGGGGCATTGTGTTCTCTTGGGTAATTCTCCTCCAGTTGCAACAGTTGTATTACAAATATCACAAATCCATGTAATTTCATTCATATTAAACACACGAGGTTCCCCACACGCTTTACATCGACGATCATTTTTTTCATTTTCAGTTGAATTACACTTTTCACATTTCCATTTTTCAGAGAAAAGTCGAGTACGACATCGAAAACAGGCTTTACGACAAGGATTATTCGGCGCACAACAATGTTGACATATAATAGGAGTTATATTTGTTTTTATTTTTCCACAATTCATACAATTATTTTGATGAGAGGCTTGTTGACATTTTACACCACAGGCTTCACACTTCCAGTGATGTGGGTGTTGTGAGCCGCAGTGGTGGCAAAATAAATCATCAGCCCCATTACGAAATCTACAAATAAAACATTGCCAAGGTTTTTCAGGAGGAATTGCCTCACACCCAATACACTGAGCCCGCTCATCTCGATTAATACTACAACATGTTGTACAAAGCCAATACCCAAAAGGAATTTCACGAGAAACTCCACAGCAGGATGTTGTTGTAATATCTTTTATTTTTCGACAATATAGGCAACGCCATTGACCAGTAGGAATGGAAGATTCTGTTATTACACTATTATTGTTATTATTATTTATATTTTCATGTATTAAATTAGGTAATAATTTTTCTTGAAGTTTTAAATCAGAGGAATTTATTTCTAATTTTGTTGACCATGGTTTTTGACATTTTTCACATTGTAAAGAAGAAGAATCTTTATTAGAAAAATTACAACTATCACAAATCCAATTATTTTCACTATTTATATTTTCATTTTTAAGTTTTTTATTATTTTCTGCACTAAATTTTGGTTTTAAACAAATATCACAAAATGTTGCATTACGTCTTTGAAAAACTTGACATTCTGCACACCACCAAGTACCATTTTCCATTGTATTTGGAATATTATTATTATTATTATTATTATTATTATAAGAAATATTATTTTTTTCTTTTAAATATTTATTAGATATCACATTTGAATCTTGTTCTTGTTGTTCTTCGTCTTCTTTATTTCCTTCTTTTGATTGTGATTTTTGTAATTTTTCTTTTTCTTCTGCTTCTTCTTGTTGTTGTTGTTGTTGTTGTTGTTGCAATTTACTTAAATCCTTTTTATCTTTCTCAAGTTTTTCTTTATCTTGTAAAGTATCTAATTGATTTTCAGTTTTATCAGAATTTAAAATTTTATTTGAATTTTCTTTTTCAACTTGTACAGTACGATCATTACTTGGTTTAAATTGAAATTTTTTAATACTTGTCATCATTCCTAATGGTGTCATACATAAAAAACACATTTCCCATTGAACATCATTACGTTGACGACATGTTGGACAAAGAATAGTAGAATCTGAAACAAGTTTACGACGAGAAGTTCTACAATTTCTACATTCTGTATTAAAAATAGAATTTCCATCATGTTTACAAGATGAACATGTCCATTTATATGGACGAGTATTATAACAAGTTGAACATTGTGTGGATCCTCTAGAATTTATATGATGACAAGAAGGACAATACCATTCTCTAATTCCAGTAAAACGTTCATTACAATTACCACAAAAAAATTTATTTCTACTTGTAGTATTACAATGTTCTGAATTATTTGTATAACCACACATATGACATGTCCATATTGTAGGAAATAATGGAATATGACGTGCAGGAGGAAAATTATGTTTAAAAGATTCTATATCTTTTTGTTTACATCTTCTACATGTTTTTCTACCAATAAAATTATATGTATGACAACTATTACACATCCATTCAAGAGCAGCTTCTTTTACAGGTGTTCCACCTTCTTTTGAAGACCTTGTATGCATTACACAACGTATATTAGTATATTTAGCAAGTTGTTCATTACTTCTTCTTGAAGATGTAATTGGAAAATTATTTGTTAGAGAATTATTAACTTCTTCCTCTCCTATCATTTGTATATCATTCTTTAATGTTGAATCTCTTCCTACTACTTCGTCTACATTTTCTTCAGAAACCATAGTTGAAAATGAATTTGATGATATGATTCTTTTATTTGTTGTTGGGGCAGCATCCTGAACAAGAAGACGTGCTAATCGATCCTCATCTTGTAAATCTTCTTCAGCTAAAGATATTCCAAGTGAAGTTAATGAAGATGATGAGGAAGAACAATACGATACAGTATAGGCCACATGCCTATTAGTAATGAGAAAAAACCATGGAAGAATGAGGCGACGCATTAAAGATTCTTTAAACTCTTCTCCAGACCACTTTTTTTTTTTTTTCTTAAGAAAAAAAAAAAAAAGGAAAACAGTCCTATATATGTGTAAGGAAAAAAAAGAAAAAAAAAGTTTAGAAGAGAAATAATAATAATAATAATAATAATAGTACTTCGTTGTTTGCTTCTTATTATTATTATTTTTTTTTTTGTGTTGGAAATATATGTATTTATGTTTCTCTGTGAAATAAATAATAAATAATCAAAAAAAAAAAATAATAATAATAATAACAAACGCACTAATTAACTGATAATAAATGTTTTTTTTTTTTTTTTCTTTTTTTCCTTTACTTTCTTTTTCTTTTAAAAGAATTCATTGTATTTCCCTTATATTTTTATTGGTTTACGTACAAAAGCCCGACGTGGGGCCACCGCCACCTTCTTCGCCGCCCCACACTTATGACACTCTTGTCGATTTTTAAAATTCTTCGAAAAACATTTCCCACACGTCCAGTCCTCTGTTTTCTTATCCCACACACTCACCTGCCCCTCCGCCACCTTCTCAGGAGTTTCAGAATTATTATTACTTGTTTGAAATCCCTCCTTTTCAAAGTGTGGGGTGGTGGAGTCTTCCGTGGACCAGGCGGTGGCCCCGGACTCCGCAGACTCCCGCCCACACTGCCAGCAACTAGCACGCGTGCGGAAATTGCTAGCCTGACAGTATCGACAGAACCAATTATTATGACTTATTGCAAACTCCATGCCAGCATTATTACTATTATTATTAAGAGAAGAAGAAGAATTATTGATATCATTCTCTGAAGAAGCGGGTTTAGCGGTACCACATTTAAAGCAAGCGGTTCGGGAGGCAAAATTAAGTCCTTGACAATCCGCACAATACCAATCTTGAGCATTATTCATTCTTTTTTTAAATCCACCACCAACACCACTATTTGTATTAGCAGCATAATTCATAGATGAATGAACATCACGAGCTTCTTTTGGTTCTGTTGCAGGTCGCGCTACACCACACTGACGACATTCTCGATCATAAATACTTGTAGCCGTTTGACAACTAGAGCAAACCCAAGAAATTGGAATAGTAACACGACAATTAAAACATTTAGAACGACTCATGTGATTTAAAGCTGCACAATGACAACATTCCCATTCTACAGGTGTAATATGAGTTCCACATTTTGAACAATTTTCTTCATCTCCAGGATTAATTGTTCCACAACTAACTTCACGACACATCCAATCAAAACCAGGAGGACCAGGAGGTATACCAATAGGTAAAGAAGGTTTACTTATTCTATAAATACGTGAATGAGCAGTTTCAATTGGGGTAGGAGTAAAAGGTTTAACTTCTGGAATTTTTAACGATAATTTAACAGGAGGGAGAACAGAAGATGTTTGTTTAATATCATCTGGTAAAATAGATGATCCTGCAGTTTCATCTCCAAATTGATTTTCTGCATCCTTTGCAGAAATACTATCAAATTGTTCTTGTACCTCTCTAAAACGCATAGATCGCTCATTTTGAATTCTTAAAGCTTCTGATTCTGTCATAGTCATAGGAGCCATATCATAACCACAAAATCCACATCTACTATTATCATCTAAATCATCAATACGATTATTTTTTTCACATGCAATACACATCCAAAATTCATTACTATTTTCAATATCAGATGAACATTTATGACATTTTTTTACACCAGAATGATTACGAGAACCACAATCTACACATAACCAACCTTTTAAACTTGGTTTATCTGCATTACATAATTCACAATTGGGAATATTTGAAGCATTAATATGACGACACTCTTCTTTTACACACATCCAAACACGATTTTTTCTTGCTGCCCATGATTGAAAAAGTAAAGGTGTTTTCGTAGAAAAATAAGCATGAGAAATACAATATGGAGTGTTGTACATAGTTTGAGATTTAGATGAACTTTTATTTAAAAATTCAAAAATAGTTTCACTATTGTTACACCATGGAGGGATTCCAACAGAAACAAGAGGTCCAGTTTTTATAAAACGTTTCATTTTTTTTTTTTTCCTCCTTTTTTGTTGTTGTTCTTGTTGTTTCCTTATTCCTATTTTTATTCACTATATGCACTTTTTATTATTAATATTATTATTATTTTTTTTTTTTTTTGTAGTAAAGCGTATTACAAATTCAAAAATAAAAAAAAGCAAAAGAAAATAAAATGAGCAATAAATAAATAACAGAATTATTTTATAATAGAAAAAAAGATTCTGCTTCTTTATTTTTTCAGTTAACAGATAAAAGAAAGTATGCTTTCTCTCACTTCATTTTTTAAAAAGAAAAAAGAAAAAAGAAAATTTCCGCGCCTATATCATTTTTCAATTATTTTTTTTTTTTCCTCTCATTTTTCACTTATTATCTTATTTATTTTAAAAAAATATTTTTTTTTTTTTTTTTTTTTGGTGTGTGTGTGTGAGGGAAAATAAGCACTTCATTTCTTTTTTTTTTTTTATTTATTTTTTTATTAATATTAAAATAAGTACCTATGCGAAGGATATAGTAAAATAGCATACGCTTTTTATATGTGCCTCTTATAGTATAATATATAAGATTCACATACATAAAGTCACTTACACTTCACCTCAGTTTTTTTTTTTTTTTTATGATATTATTTTTATTTATTTCCTTCTTACTGTACTTTACTTTACTTTCTTTCATTTTTTTTAAATCTTATTCCAGGCCACAATATCAATCGACTGCACCTCATCCTCAAAGGCCATAATCATCTCCTCCAAGTCATCTCCCGATACCTTATCATCCTCAATCACGATGAGTTGCTGCAGCTTCTTCACCCCAAACGCGATGGGCACCAGTTTACTGTCGCCCCATAATAATCCATCACGGACAATAGCCCGGAGTTTCTTGCCCAGGGCCTCGAGATCGACGGTGTCATCCCAGGGCTTGATATCCAGTAAAATAGAAGACTTGGCAATCACCACCTTCTTAGCCTTCTTAGCTTCAGCGTCCTTCTTCTTCTTAGCTTCGAGGGCGGCGGTCTCCTCCTCGGTGGCCTCCCCGAAGAGATCAATATCATCCTCGTCATCTTTATTATTATTATTATTAGTTGTTGTTGTTGTTGTTGTTTCCTTCTTAGAGGAGGAGGCGGCGGGGGCGAGGAGTTGGTCACGCTCCGCTTGATAATAAGAGGCCATGCGGGCGGCCCACTCAATCACAGCGGTGTGGGAGCCAAACATCTCAGCGAAGATGCGGGCGTCCTCTTGACTGGGGCAGTAGCCGGCAACATAAGGCTGGGCACTGAGGCGGCCATTGAGTTCCTTCAGAGTGGACATTTATATTTATTATTTATTAATATTACTGTGAGAGACTTGTATTGTGATTTGTGTAGTGTGTATTGCGTGGGTGTGTGTTTAAATATATATATATATATATATATATATATATAAACAGACACAAGAACACAAATACACAGAGAGATAGATAGAAAGAAATAAAAGGCAACAAAATATCAATAAATCAGAAAAAAAAAAAAAAAAAATAGAAATAATAATAATAATATGAAGTTTGTGAGATATTATATTATTATAATATTAAAATTTTAGTTTTTTTTTTTTTATTTTTGTACAACACTGTTTAAAAAAAAATATATATAATAATAATAGTAATAATAAAGATATAAATAGAAAAAAACAAAAGACAGAAAAAATAATAATAATAATAATTATAATAATAATATAAAAACACCCTATTAAAAATTATAAATTCATCTCAAGACGCCTATTAGCAAAGACAAGACCAAGTGCATCATTTATAATAGAATTCATATCATTTTCAGATATTTTAATATCACACTCTTTACATGAACGTGTACCAAAACTAGTTTTGGGAGGATATCCTTTTAAAATAGGAGTAAAATTTGTCATACTATCTTCCCATAGAACTTTACAACAACGTTTAGGCCAAACTATAGGACTTTCATAAGGTATATAATTTAAACCTAATAAATTAGCTAATTCTTCATACATTGCATAACGAAAACCATGAGGAAATAATTCTATTACTACACTTCCTGGAATCATGGTCATCATATTTACAACTCCTGCACCATGAGAAGCAATTAAAATAGAACTATTATGTATAAAAGAAGTTTGAATATTATAAGGCATAGAAATAAATGTTTGCATTAAAATAGAAACACCACAAGATTTTAAATTAGTTTGAAGTTTTTTATACCATATACTTTCTTCAAAATGTCTCTCACCTAATCTTCTAAGAAGTAATAAATTAATTTCATTATTTTTAGGATGTGGAACATTATAATATTTTAATAAACAATTTCTAAAAAGATTTGCTTGTGCAGAAGTACGAAACCATCTAAAACGCTCCCATCTTACAATAATAGGTAAATAATTATTATTTTCTTTAAAAGAAGTAATAGAATTATTACTGCTAAAAACAGTTTTACCAGGACAAAAAAAACTTCCTCCAGCCATTGCTTCTTTAAAAAAAATTTCATTAATATGTAAATTTTTATTACTTGAAGAATTACTATTAAAAACTATAAAATCAATTCCCCATGAAGACATTAATTGAATAAAAGGTGAATTAGTATGAAATACTGCATGAAACCATCCTAAAATAACTCCTTTAAAAGAACCATCAAGTTTAGGTGAAGGATATGAAGCACATATATTTCCATAAATTATTGTTAAATTTACACGAAGTTTTATTAAATTTTCTTTTTTTTTACATAATAAAGAACAAGGAGAAAGATAATCTATTAAAAAAGTCATAAGATGTGGTGCATCTTTTGTACTATGACCTAATCTACAAAGATCTGAGGCAAGATAATATAAAACTAAAGTTTCATTACGTTTTAAAAACTCTTGACAAGGTTTTAATAATTTAGGAGAAGCTCTATTATGTTGAGGAGTTACAACAACAAATCTATCACGTAATCTTTGCAAACATCCTTCATAAGTTCGAACAGTTCCAATTCCAAAAGAAAATATATCAGGATTAATTACATCATCTACAGAGAAATATTGCTGAGATTCACAATGGGGTTGTAATAATAATAATTCCTGCTTATATGGTTCACCACCTGTATTTAATGTTAAAAATAAAATAAAAAAATAAAAAAATATAATTATAATACCACGAGAGAAAATTTTTAGCATTAGATAGTAAAATTCCTATACTTTTTTTTTTGTTGTTTTGAAAAAAGGAAAAAGAAAAGAAAAAAATAAAAGTCATGAGTGAAAGGAAACATGGGAAAAAAAAAAAAAAAAACCTCGTAGTTAATGGTGTTATCCACAATATTACAAAAATATATAAAGAAAAGCAACAAGAAGCAAACAAACGAATAGAGAAAAACACACACATATATACCCCTCCCCCCCCCAAAAAAAAAAAGAAATATGAATAAAAAATAAGAATAATAAAACGCCTTTTTTTTTTTTTTTTATTGGGGATTCGTGAACCAAAAATCAATTTATTTTGAATTTATACACCTTCACCTTGTAATAAAGAAGTTAAAGCACTTTTAACACATGATAATAAAAGATTTGGTAATTTTTTATGAATAGTTTCTGGAGGAACACAATTTTTAACTTCTTCTAAAGAACATACTCGAATAAAATTTTCAATAGAAACATATTTTAATAAATCTTTTGTACCTAAAGAAGTTTTAATATTTCTTGCCCTTTCTACAGCAGAAATAATTTCTTCTTGTTCTTTAGAATTAGATTCTTCATGTAATTGTAATAAAGACATAGATGATGATAAACTTTCTGAAAATTCAGAATTTACATTTGCAAATTTTTCAAGTTCTTCTTTAAGAACTACAGCAATTGCAACATGAACCCAATTATAAAATTCTTCGGGAGTAGTATAAGTTACAAAAGATTTCCAATTTGAATAAAGAGCATAATTATGAACCCCTACAATATTTATAATATAACGTTCTTCATTTTCACCATAATTATCCTTACGTTTCACTTTTTCTCTTATAGATTCAAATGCTACTTTAGAAATAAATTCACAATTATTATTATTATTATTATTAATAATAAACCCTTTACTAGAATGTACACTTTTTCCCAGAGTATTTGAAAACCCCTCCACATCCGATACACTTTGCACGGAAGTTAACTCTGTAGAACTCCCATCACT
This sequence comes from Trypanosoma avium, assembly GCA_030849755.1. Lineage (NCBI taxonomy): Eukaryota > Euglenozoa > Kinetoplastea > Trypanosomatida > Trypanosomatidae > Trypanosoma > Trypanosoma avium. The sequence goes on from JASANY010000847.1 coordinate 41,341, forward strand.
ATTCCCAGTAGAAACACCCACCACCCGCTCTATTCTTCGACTCTCATTATTATTATTATTATTTCCCAACACATTTACCCCCGTCACTGCCCTATTAAAATTACGCTCACTATTTATATATCCCATATGTGCTTTACCTATTATTGTTTTTTCTTGTTTTTCTTCCTCTCCTTGTATTAATAATAACTGCGAATAAAACTCTGCGGTATTTCCAAACCCATCTAAAGCTCCCACCACAGGCTTAGTGAATAATCCCACAGCTCCTGAGGCAACGCCTGTTAATAATCCACCAACCCCCGCAACTTGTGCCCCACGCCAGGGCTGTGCAATAACACCCGCAATCCCACCTTTAATTCCATCCGCTACCCCCCATAGTAATCCATTTCTTCTTCTTTTATTATTATTATTATTATTATTATTATTATTATTATTTATTTCTCCTTCTTCGTTATCACTGATTGCTAAGAACTCTCCTTCAGACCTCGCCTCTAACCACTCTGAGTCTAACACAAGAGAGGCGGCCGTACGACTCCCAGCTCTAGAGAGAAGTCCCACAGAATGTAAAGTTGAAGAAGTTGTACTTCTCAGAAATTCTTTAGCGCCTTTTAACGGATGCATTTCCGCCGCCTCCATCACAAAAGAGCGAACACCTTTTTGAATTCCACTCACCAACGCTAGTGGATTCCCAAGAACTTCAAGAGAGCCAATAATTTTATAAAATTGTAAAAGAAGTTGATTACGATAGGAGGGCCATAAAATAGAAAATAATGCACCATGTAAAGAAGTACTACGTTGATTAACATCAGCTCTCTCAACGGCATTGATACTTAAAGGGGCTTTTTCAATAGAGGGAATTAATTTACTACCTAATGTAAAACCTATAAAAGGATCAAATTTTCCATCACTACGTCGTGTTATAGTAAGTTCAATATCAATTCTTGAAATAATTAATCTTGAAATATAACAATTATAAATTATTTGATTCATAGATGATGATAAATTATTATTATTATTATTATTATTACCTGCTATTATTTCATCTTCATAAATATTTTTAGATAAATTAATTTGTTCCATAGTTTCTAAAACACATGTACCTGCTTGACGAATCATAAAAAGTAATGCATCTGAAAATTTTATACTCATAGGAGATATATCTATACGAAGATATTTTATAGGAACTGTAATAATTTTAGATTCTGTACGAATAATTTCTATATTAGTTTCTTTATTTGGTGCAAGAATATGTAAATTTATAGAAAAAGATGGTTTACCTTCAGAATAATGAAGCATATTAGAATTTTTTTCTTCTTCTTCTTCACTATTTAAACCTATTATAACAGGATGAATTGGTCGAGGTGTAGTACAATCTATTAATGCTAATTTTCCAATATCAAGTCTTCCAAAATAATGTTTTTCATTTAAAGAAAATGCACCATAAATTCCAACTGCTTTAATTAATATTAAATCAAGTTCACGACGTTTAAGAACAGAAAGAACTTCAGCATTTGTAGAATCTGAATTTATTAAACGTCCTAAATGAAGTTGATTACCTGAAATAAAAGATGATAATGGTGTATTAAATAAAGAATTTTCAGATTTTGGAATACATATAGATGCAATATGTAATGATAATGATTTTATAAAAAATTCAATATGAATAATATATTTTGGTTGAAATAAAAGTCTACTTTCAAGAGAACGATCATTCATTACAGAAATATAATAACGTTGAAGATTATAATCATATGTACAAAGAACAAACATATTATTTGAAACTTTAATTGCTTGGCGTGTTGTAGCAGATTTTTCTAAATCTAAAATACAACTTTCTGAGGATTTTTTTTCACTAAATAAAGTTAATCGCATAATAGGTGTATCATCATTATTATTATTATTATTTTCAAAACATGTTACTCCATCTTTAAAAGATTTAATAATATAAGAATTCATAACATTATTTTTTGAAGTTAATATATTTTTTTTAATATGTTCATATTGTAATGTTCTATTTGTACGATTTTCAATAATAATAGGTATATTTTTATCTAAAGAAAAATCTACAATAAACTGTCCTTTATAACGTGAAGGTATAATAGAAAGACATGCAAATTTTTCTTCTATAGGTAATTCTCCAGAAATTAAAGGAACACGTAAACTTGTAAAAATAGTTATCCCATATTTTAGTAAAGATAAATTATTTTTATCATTTTTTGAATTATTATTATTATTACTATTTTCAACAATATGATGTTTTATAGCTATAGGTACATTTGAACCAGATAATGTTACAAGTTTTACTGGATCTGACCATAAAAATAAATTAGTATTATCATTTTCTTCTTTCTTTTCTTTATTATAAATTTTTTTTTCATAACGTAATTGAATAAGTGGATCTGCAGCAGCTGAAATAGAAAAAGTTGTCCATTCAATTTTAGAATCTGGTGGAATACTTATTATTTCATTAGATAATCCTATACATTTTATAGAAAGAGGTAAAAATTGATTTTTATTACGAAAAATCCACATTGGTTCTAAACGAATTATAGGAGTTGGAATAAAAACTTTTTTTATTCCTCCCCAACGTCGTACTCTAAATATATAAACTTTATCCTCATCTATACTTTGTAACATTGTAGATAGTGTTGGAGCATTACAGGCAAATTGTTGAGATAATTTAGCAGTAGAAGTATTAACTTTAATTTTAATATAAACTGGAGAATCATAATTTTGTAAATGTTGACGAATCATTGGTAAAGGTATAGGAAGTTTGTCTCCTGATTGAATACCTTCACTATTATTTTGTCCAATTATCATTATATTTGTTTCATCATATATTTGAACAGGAAAAGGCAATGCATTTATAATAATAGCTGCTACACGTATAATATATTTTCCATATGAAACTTTTTCTACAATAAGAGAAACTATTTTATCACTATTATTTTCTTTCATTGCAATAGTTGTATTACCTGTAAAATTTAATTGTAAAGGTTCTATTGAAGATAATAAAACTTCATTTGTTAATTTACATGTTAATTTCATTATTGGTATTTCATTTTCATTAATTTTTGAAAAATAATTAAATTCTTCTTCATCTTTAATAAAATTTAATTCAGAATTAGATGATGATGATGATGATGATAATATATCAATAGAAATTAACATTCCAGTTTGATTAAGAATAGTTAATAAAGGAGAAATACATATTTCTACTTCATATCTTGGTAATAAACGTGAAGTACGTGGTTCACTCTCTAATGCTAATCTACGTGTAAGTATAAAAAAAATATTTAAAATTTTATTATTTTTTTCTTCTTCTTTTTCTTCTTCAATATTATCAATATCTTTTTTAAGTTTTAATGGTATAACAATAGTATCATCATTTTCCATAAATGCATGTTGTGGGAAAAAATTTAAAATATTATTATTATTACTAGTATTAATACTATTACCTCTCCTTTTTCCTTCCAAAAAAACATTTTTACTATTTCTTTCAGATAATAAAGTAAATGCACTAATAAATATTTCAAGTGTCATAAGTTGATTTATTGCCTTATATCGCCAATCCCCAATGATAAGTGAAAAAGGTTGATTAAAACAAGAAATTGTCATATATTCTATTTCTTTTGGTTTCACAATAAAAGGATTTAAAAGAGTTGATGTTGGGAAACACACGATATATTCCTTTAATTCATTCTTTACTTGAATACTAGTTGTAATATTTACAACTCGTTCTATTTCATCTAATCGCATAACAACATCTAATACACCTGTTGATTTTCTATTTAGTGGAAATCGATACGTTGCCCCACGTTGTAGTGAAGATAAATTAACTTCTGTGCCTAATACATTTATATTTATATTATTTCCTTGATATTGATTTATCACTTCACTATCATATGGGATAAGACGAAAACGGGTTTGATTATATTTAAATAAATGTGTTTGTATGAGTTCTCTTGGTGGTAAGTGACACATTTGATTTATTTCTTCTTCTTTATTATTATTATTATTATTATTATTATTATTAACAGGAGCAAGAGATAATGGAATTCCAATACTGTTTCGAAATGCATAACCCCCACCAGTACGTTGTAATGTAAATCGATAATTTAATATTCGTAAAATTGTAATAAGTGGAAGTGTAATATTTGCTTCAGGACAAGTAAAAGCCCCTTGCAAAGAAAATCCTCCATTATTAATATTATTATATCTAGCATAATCCATAGCAAATTCTGGTGAAATATATATTAATTCCCGTGGGGCTTGTAATTGTGGGTAATCCACCACACGTAATATTAAAGAAGATGTTAATATCATTCGATTAAGACTACGATGTCCTTTAGAAGAAATAGAAATATTATCTAATACAATAGTAAGTTCTGGTTTATAAAACTCATTTGTTAATATAAATTCAATAGAAGGAGCTGAAACTCCAAATTCAATTTGTGGTGCTAACTCCCCATCACGAGAAAATACAAGTGAAGGTTCTGCATATGATATATTATTATTATTATTATTATTATTATTTGAAAACGAAGATGATGTTGACATTCTATTTGAAGACATTGATTCAAAGGATTCTTTATCATTTAACACATTTGGTTTTTTACTCATTTCTATCGTAGAACCAATATGTTTTAATCCTTGTTGTAATTGATTAAAAGTATCATACAATAATCGAAGATTTCCAATAGAAAGTGTAAAACTTGTATTAGGAATAATAGCTCGAATTACTGTTAACCCTGCATTAGTTTGATCTTCATTTATTTTATAATGTTTTACATGTACAATTAATCCTGTGGGTTGTTTTGTAATACATCCATTATCACACATAATAGAAATATTTGATAAAGCAACTTCCCCATGTTCATCAATAAAATCACGTACTCCACGATTTCCTTCAAAACAATTTTTTTCAAGTTTATATTTTGCATAGGCTTCAGCAGAAACAGAAATAGTTTGATATTTAGAGCAAAGTTTTAAAGAAATATCCGTAAAAATATCAAAATGTATTTTAAGGTTATACCAACGTCTATTTGTTAAAGGTAAAGTAGATATAACATTATTATTATTATTATTATTATTATTATTATTATTATTATTAGAATTTGATACTAATGGATTTACTGATAAATTTGTAATAAGTGATTCATCTGTTATATAAAATAAAGATCTTTCATTTAATTCAATATAATTTGAAAGTTTTCCATAATCAATATAAAAAGAAATCGCTTCAAAAACTACAGTTAATCCTGAATCAATTATAATAGGAGGTAATAACGAACCATCATTATTTACAATCATTGAAACAAATATTCTTGCATGATTAATACATTTAACAGTAATTTTATTTAAAGGATTACTCTCTATTGAACCTTTTACAAAACGAAGACATGATCCATGTAAACCACCAAGCGTTAAATCTGTATTAAAACAAAAATCATTTGAAATAATAATAATACGATCATACATTTCACCATTTGAACTTAAACTTTTTACAGATTCTTCACTTTTAATTTGTCTAGATGGCATTGAAGAAACGGTATTATTTTTTGTACGATAAAGACCTGAAGAAACATACATTAAAATATTTTCATTTAATGTATTTAAAAGTAAAGGTGAAACTGTAAATTTAATAGAATGTGCTCTAGCAATAACACTTACAATACTAGAAGGTAATTGTTCTGATAATTCCATATTATTATTATTATTATTATTATTTGTATTGGAAGCTGAAGAATTATCTATTTCACTAAATATAATTTCTTTAGAAAAATATAATGCCCACTGCGATGATATATCAAGAGCTCCTCGTGGTGCTGTAGCACTAATAAATTCATTTTGAATATTTTTATCAATATTACTTGTAATATATAAAATTTGTGCTAAAGTTTTTTCATTTACCCCTCTTCGACTTTTTTCAAAAGATATTTTATGTAAATTAATTCCAAATAAAATAGATGGTGTATTTAAAAATTCTTTATCATCTGATTGATAGGCGCAAACATTTAATGAAATCAATGGTACTGTAAAAGACAATCGTTCATGATTTATATTATTATTATTATTATTATTATTAGATATTGTTCTTCTTTCATTATAATTATTATTAGTAGAAGAAGAAGAAGAATATTTTGAAAAATAATGTATTGGTAAAATTGCCTGTGCAATTGCCTCAACACAACATTGTAAAGTATTTCCTAGAGGAATATAAGCTTCTATATTTCCTAAATGTATTATTATAGATCGAGATTGTTGTACAAAGTTATCTTCTAAAAAATATGAAAAAGAAATATTTTTAATAAATGGTGGAAGTAAGGCCTGTGGGCGATGATGATAACAAATAGAACCCTTTTCTGTTTCAAATGTAAAACTTCTTCCTGTTGTATTCGTTATATTTTTTAATATAACAACTGGGAAAATAATTTCCATACTATTATTATTATTATAAGTAATTAATTTTTTTTTATTCGGTACTCGTATTTTCTCATTTATTTTAGATTGCTGAGAAAGAAGAAAGAAACATATATGAAAATCCATTAGAGTTATAATAATAGATTGTTTAAATCCTTCATCATTTTTTTTAGAAAAATGAACATTTTGTATTATATATTTATATAATGCTTCAGCACATTCTACGAGATCTATGTAAAAGTAAATATCATAATTATTAATAATAAATTGTTTTGAACAAATATTGACTTGTCCAATATCAAAAGAAACTTCAAGTTTTGAAATTAAAATAAAATCTTTATTTCCTTCTAATTGTCTAAGAGAAAGTTCACCAATAGTAAATGTATATGGAGTTTTATTTTCTTCATTATTTATATTTTCCCATCCTAAACGCATTTCAGCATTTTTTGCTTCTAATAATGCTGTATTTTCAATCATCATAGATAATATACCAATTTTAATATTAAATATAGTTTTCTTATTATTATTATTATTATTTTCTTTAATATCAACTTGTAAAGAATCATGAGCATAATCTTCATTATTCCTAATAACACTTTTATTATCTTCAATATTTTGATAATGATGTATTGTACTAATATTTCGTTGCAATAAAGAAAAACAATTTTGCATTTTAATCATATAATCAATTGTATGAGGAAATAATGATAAAATAATTCCATGAATTTCAACACAAATTCGACGTTCTTCTTTTAAATCTAATATTTCACATTGTAATCCTATATCATCATTATTATTATTATTATTATTATCTGATGCATAACTTGAATATATATTTTCTTTATTATGTTTAACTAATAATAATAATTCCTTTTCAGATGTTAATATAGATTTTCTAAATAAAACAATTGAACCTTTTCCATCTAATAATTCAAACCCTCCTTTCATTACAAAATATAATTGATAAGAAATTTCACTATTTGTATTTAAAGAAATAGATAATGTTACAATATCAAGAAAACGTAATTTTGTTAATATATTAGAAGAATAATTCTTCTCTGTTTCTTCTAATATATTATCTGAATTGTGATTACTCTCTGTTAATTGAATAGAAAATTTTGGTAAATCTATTATAATATTACTTTTTTCATTTATATTTGTTTTATCTGTTTTTTTTACTAAAAGCGGTGAATTAGTATAAAATAATGGAATATTAGAATTCACAGATATTAATAATAATGATGATGATGACTGTGTAGACTTTAAATATAATGTTTGTAATATATCTCTTAAATGTAAAACAGAAAAAGTAAAACATGTTTCTTCTTCGATTTTAATATAAATATGACGAGAAAAAGATAATAATGTTTTATTATTTGTTTCTTCTTCTCTTTCATTTTCTGATAATAATACTAATAATGATGATGGAGAAATAAATGTATATATTGAACGTAAATATGCATAATCATCTCGTGTTATAGAAACACTTAATTTTTTTTCATTATATATACTATTATATACTGGAATTTGTATTTTTGCAAATATATTTGGAAGTATTAATGGATAAAGATTATTACATATAATATTTCCTTTACAAATATTTATACTATATATATTAGAAAAATAATATATACAATTTATTTCTCCAGTTAATGTATTATTCATAATAGTTTCAACACATTCATTTTTTATTTTAATATCTTCTATAGAAAGAGACCAAAAATTATTTACTATAGGAAAAAATATTTTTAAATTTCGTACAGAAATATTCATTAAAGGTACTGATGTTACTGGAGTAGAAATTATAGAATCATTATTATTCATTAAATTTGTAAAAGTATTTATTTCATTTGAAATAAAACGTAAAAATCTTAAAATAAAATTTATATCTGCAACTATATGTAAAGATTGAAGGAATATTTCTATTGTATTAGAATACTTTGCTTCTGGTTTTATTTCATAGGGAGTTTCAAATTGATAATTTATAAATTCTTCATTTGATTTTTTTATAATAATATAAATATAATTTTTTATTGTATTATTTGAAATTTCTCCCCATTGTAAAATAGAATCCTCTTGTAATATATTATTATTAATATAGGGTTGAAAACTTATAGGCTTATCTATAATAAATTCTAATATATTTTCATTACAAGATTGATGAAATTGTATTAAAATAGAATTTATTGATAAAAGTGCTAATGGTTCCTCCCAAGGTTCTTCAAATTTAAAATTAAATTGACGAATTGTTAATATATTCCTTGTATCTATAATTGTTTTATTACTATTAATATTATTATTTTCATTTTTTATTGTATTTTTGCCTTTTAAATATTTAATAGAAAGTAATATTTCTAATAAAGCCAACCATGAACATCTAGTTGAATAAAGATGTACTCCATCTAATACAAATTCTCTCATTATTTTATATTCAAATTCATTATTTGTTGCATTGTAAGTATTTTTTTTCATTATAAAAATACATGCACTTTCTAATTCAAATAATCTCTTATTATTATTATTATTAAGAGTTTCTCTTAAATTTTTATTTTGTTGCCAATAAGGAATATCTTTTTTTAATACTCGTCGAATTGGACTCATATCATCTAATGTTAAATTACTTAAATGTATCATTTGTATTGGAGATTCTTCTTCTTCTTTACTTTTAACTCCACTAAAAGAATAATATTGAAATTGTGTTCGTATTGAAAATACATCTTGTTCATTTATAAGTACAAATCGAATAGAAGAAATTGTTATAAGTATTGATAATGTGGAGGATGTATTGGATGATTCTTTTTCTTTTTTAGATTTTATTTGTAATGAATTATTATTATTATTATTATTATTATTAGTTTCTTCATTCCCTATTTTAAGAATATTCAATGATAATGCTGATAATAGTGCATTTAACATTGAAGTTGTTAATTTCATATAAACTCCTGATTTTGTTGGTAATTCATTTTCATTATTATCATTATTTAAATAAGGTGAACCAATATTAATATGTACAGTAATATCATTACTATTACCCTGTGAATATTGATAACCACTTTTATCATTATTTGGTGTTAATTGTGTATAATTTTCAGCAATAAGTGAAGAATGTGTAATAAAAGGATGAAGTTTAAATTCATTTTCATTAGGGAAGAAATGATATAAATTTGTTAATATAATTTCTGTTATAAAAGGAGTCGATTCACTTGTATTATTATTATTATTATTATTATTGTAAATCGGATTTCCCATATTAAATGCAATTTTTTCTAAATAAAAATAAATAAATGTCGCATCATCATGAATATTAATTTCTTTACTTGCATCTGTTGCAAGAAGAAATTCTAATGTATTTATTTCACCTTTAAAAGACATAACAGAAGTACAATTTTTTTTTTGTACTAATTCATTTGAATTTGAATGTTGTACAATTTCAAAATTAGATTTATTATTATTATTATTATTATTATTATTATTATTATTATTTTCTTCTTCTAATTGTATGTTAGAAAATCCTTTTCTATATTCATTAGAAGTAAGAATTTTAATAAGATTTACTATATTTGGTTGACGCGGAATAGATATTAAATTCATCCAATATTCACAAAACATATTTACTCTTCCTCCTTTAGTTTGAAATGAAATAATATTTTGAATAATATTATTTTTATTATTAATAGTTTCCATATTAGATTCAAAAATAAATGGTTCAATATTATTATTATTATTAGTTAATATACCAGTACTAGGAGCCATAAGAGTAAATATTTTATCACCTTCCATATCTTCTATATGATATTCAATATTTTCAATAATTCCCCGCATACTAATAATTTTATTATTATTATTATTATTTAAACCATTATTACTAGATAGTGATAAATCATTAAAATTTATAGAAATAGATTCATTTATCTTTTCTGTTAAAAATCGAAGATTTAAACTTTTTAAATTTAATTCCATTACTTGTCCATAATTAATATTATTATTACTTTCAGAATTAATAAAAACTTCTTCTTGTTGATTTTTTTTAATTTCCATAGAAGTTACTAAAGAAGAATACATTATTGGTAATTGTAATGAGGCAAAACAATTTAAAATAACTTCTATACATTCTACAAGAGGTGGACAAATTAAAAGTTGTAATAAATTCGTTTCAATTATATTTGTTATTATTGTAACTGGAGATTGATGACGATGAAGAGATAATGCTTCCATTACAATTATATGTTGTCCTGAAGAAGTTGTAACATGAATATCAGGAATACGCATTATATAATCATAACTACTATTATTATTATTATTATTATTTTCTTCTATAAATTTGATTTCAAAAGTTAATGCATTTTGTGGAAAAAATTGAGGTAATCTTGATGTATTATTATTATTATAGTTATTATTATTATTTTCATCATTTTCTGTACTTATTTGACCTGGTAATTCAATACCTACTATATCTTCACCATTCATACTTCGTATCGTTAAACGTGCAAAATCAACACTAATAGAAATTTTTTTCAACAATGAAACATTTGAAGTAGAACTTATAGATGTTTCAGATACTACTTTTGTATTATTATTATTATTATTATTATTAGTTTTATCACACATATAAGCTTCTTGATATAATAAATTTAAAACTCCACGACATTGTTCTACTGGAAATGTCATTATTGTATCTCCAATAATAAGTGTATTATTTGAATTTAAATTCCATTTTCTTTCATTTTCTTTCATAAGATGTAAAAGTGAATTAATAGTTTCCTCTCGTATTATACAAATACTTTTTAAATAATCTCCTATTAAAGCAAATGCTAAGGGTTCAATAGTTATTTCAGCTCGAGTTCTTATTTTAATATTAAAACTATTTCTTATTAACATTACATCAATTTCTAATTTAGATAATACAAATAAATCTACAATTCCTTTACAAGAGAGATGAATAGGTTCCTCCCCACCTGCAGAAAAATTCCAAGCTCCCAAATAAGAAGAATAATAATAATAATAATTTTCTTTATTTATATTTTGTAATTCTTGTGGAATTGTTGATAAATGAATTTCAGGAACATGTAAAGATATTTCTTCTTCATTTATTAAAGGTATTGTAAAAATAATACCTGAAATATTAATATCTAACTCTGGAAGTGAAGATGATATATAATTATTATTATTATTTGTCGTTGATAAATTATCATAAGAATTATTATTATTATTATTATAATTTCTTTGTCTAAAATCAGGAAGAGTTGTTAGAAAATTACGAATACCAGTTAACCACCATTGAATTTCAAATAAAGGTTGAATTATAATTTGAGTTTTAGACATTGCAACACTTATCATAGAATATGTTTCACTTATATTAATAGATAACCATTTTTCAGATAAGAAATTATTATTATTATTATTATTATTATTATTATTATTATTACTAATACTATTACTACTAGAAATATCTTTTGATTCTTCTATTTCTTCATGTATTTCTAAAGATTTTAATAATGGTGAAGGTAATGAACCAGTAAAATTTACATCTGCAGATCCAATTTGAAGTCCAAATCCAACACGATCATTACTAGATTTTATATTTTTAAAATATTGTATTTGTAAAGAGTTAAAACGAGCATAAATATATTGTTCTAAATTTTCAAGAAAAGATAAAAGAGGTTTCTTAGCTCTAACTTCATTTCTCCAAATATATGGAAAAAATTCTACTTCTACTAATGGTATTTGTATTTCAATACCTATAGGTCTTATATTAGTAGAATTAATACTATTATTATTATTATTAGTACTAGTACTAGTAATAATAGGTGAAGAATTTGAAGATTTTGTAGAAATAGAAGGACGTATTCCTCTACTTCGTATTCTATAAAGAAATTGAAAACCAAAATTCCATTCTAATTCAAATTCATTTATATCTTCTTCATTTTTTTCTAAATCATAAGTAATTTCATTATTATTAGTTGTACTATTATTATTAGTATTAGAAGGAATTTGACGTCCAAGCCACCGACCCCACCAACTATTATTATTAGTAAAATTATTATTGTTATTATCTTTTAAAATAGGTTTATTATTTTTTCGTTTCATAGCATCTTCAATATATAATTTCTGTTGCCTCATAGAATATTTTTCTCTTCTTAATTCAGCATAGGCGAGACAACGCAAAAACACAAGTTGCTCAACTGTTAAGGATTCTTCTAAATAATTTAAATTTAATTTTTCATCTGATGAAAGTGGTGGTAACCAAGGGACTAACATAGATCTTTTCCAAAGATTACAATATTCTTTTCTTTTTTTACAAAAAGAAATAACATTTTCAATAAAACTTTTAAATCCACCATTATTATTATTATTATTATTATTATTATTTGATTTACGAACATCATCTAAAATACAATGCAGAGCATATTTCCAACGACGTTGGGCCCATGTTTCTTTTTTAAAATTATTTTTACTTGTTGTTTCACAATTTTGAAGAAAATGAAGATGTTGTCTATAATTCACACCAATTAAACCATCTCTAATTGAATTATTAATAATTGTTAAATATTCTAATGCTCCAAATGAATTTCGTAATTTTACAGAGCCACTTGTTAATATCCAAATAAGTAATCTATCCTCACCAGTAATAGCAATTTCCTCAGCTCCTCCTGAAAGACGAATACGAATTATAAGTTCATTTATTTCAAAAATTGTCATTTCTTTTTCCCAACATTGTGAAAAATTATCATTTTTACTCCCTAAATTATATTTAAATTGTTTTTCTTTTTCTTGTTCTTCTTCTTCTTCTTCTTCTTCTTCTTGTATATTTTTTTTAATAGCATAAATAGAAATTTGAAGTCCCCTTACTAAAGCTTTTTTATAATAAGGCATTGATAAATCCATAATAAAACGATCCTCCCATTCCTCATCTGTTGTAGTTAAATAAATATCATCAATATTCATAACAAGTGCACAAGTAAAACTAGGTGAAAGACCAGGATAATCCATTATATATTTAATAGAAACATCTCTTAAAACAATATAAATATTTTTTGTAATAGTTTCTGTTAAATTTTCTACATAAGAACGTGTTACCTTTGTTCGTCCTTCGCCTAAAGATTCTGTTTTAACATTTTCTGATATATTTGCAATATTTCCACGTAAATGTATATTTCTTTCATTTTCAAACATACAAAGTTGTTTTTGTTTCACTGCTAATATACGAGCCGCATCCTCATTTGCATTAAATGCTCTTGCTCGTAGTGGACCTAATATAATTTCAATTCCTCGTAATTCAATACTAATTGGCTCGCGATCTAATGCACTCCAAGGCACACTTATAATTAATTCTCGTACAATTCCTTTAATAACTGTAAAAGGCATCAAAAGTGATTGGGCGGCGGCCTCTGCTACTCCAACACGTTCTTTATTATTATTATTATTATTATTATTATTAGAATTACTTAATTCATTATGTGTGCCTTGAAAAAGTGAAAGAGCTATTTGATCAAGAATATTTGTACGAAGTTCTACATTACGAAGAGTTAAGTCACCAGACCAGAGAGAAATACGAAGTTGCTCCTCATTTAAGTCACAAATAAAGCGATTAAGATAAGTTGCTAATAAAACAGAAAGCTGTTTTTCGAGCATTATACTATTTTTACAAATAGGTGGTGGGAAAAAAAAAAAAAAAACAAATAATAATAAAAATAATAATAATAATAAATTAAGAATGTCCCTCAGAAGCAATTACCTTTTTTTTTTTTTTCTATATATATATTTTTAAACTATTGAATACAAAAACCTAAATAAATAAAAAAATGTGGTTTGAAAAGAGATACTTAAGGGAAAAAAGCAAACAAAGCTAATCCTTTTTCCTAAAAAAAGAAAAAAATAATAATAGAGAGTGATTACGAAAAAAAAAAAAAAAAGAAACGTTACTCCTCTTTTTAAAAAACCTTTTCTTATATAATAATAATGACTTCTTTTTGCCTTTCTTTCTTGCTTTGTTCTTAATAAATGTATAAAACTATCTCTAAGAAAACAAAAAAAAAAAAGAAAATGCAAAATTTAAATATTCAATAAATATAAATTAAACAGAACCAATATCAAAAAAATCAAATATTAAGGAAAATAATAATAATAAAAAAAAAACAATAAATATATCTATAAATATATAAAAATATAAAATTATGTACATTAATTTTCTTTCTTTTTTTACTCCTTCACTGTTTCTGTTTCACTAGACCACAAGTCTGTTGCTAAGAGTTGCATTGCTAAAATTTCTTTAAATTTCTCTACAGAAATATGCCCATTGGCATCCGCCGCGTTTGCAATCGCCGCCTCTTGTGTTGAACTTATTCCTACTTTCCCCTCACCAGCAGCTGTAGCTAAATTTTTACATGTATTTCGTAATTGATTTATCGTAATCCAGCGTTGCTTAGTCACATCAATTAAATCAAACATCGTTTCAAGATCTTCTTCTGTAAATAATGGGGTGGATTTTTTCTGCTCCACCATCAGTTGAATTTCGTTGCGAAGAAAGGCACGAGGATCTTCAGGTTTGTAGTAAATTAATAATTGAAGTAATTGGGCAAATAATTCATTGAGTCGGTGCTTTTTAACATACGCACGGGTTTGCTCGACTTGTTCTTTTTTATCAGTTAATGTTGTTTTTGCAATTTCTGCCATTATTCTCTAGTCTTTCTCTTTATCTCTGTGTGTGTGTGTGGATATATATATATATATATATAAGAAAAAGAGAGAAAATATTTTCTTATTTAGATTCTATTTTGTTCGTTGTTATTCGAGTTACTCTGTTTTTTTTTTTTTTTTTATTATTTCTCCTTTAAACTAAACAAAAACAAAATAAAAAACGCAAGAAGACAATAAATATTATCAAAAAAAAAAAAAAAAAGAATAAGAAGACAAAAAACAAAAATAAAAATGAAAACGGCTACAAATTTAATTTTTTTTTTTTTTTGATTCAGTTAATTTCTTAGGTTGGGTGATATATATATATATTTCTCTCTCAAATATTAGGGTTAATTTATCTTAATTTCCCCCAAAATTCTTTCGGATTATGATTTAGCAAAGCATTTTGTTTTTTTTTTTTCTTTCTTTTTGATATTCCATTGATTCATTAATATAATTAAGCACAGCATCAGAATAGTTTATTCAATATATATTTTAGTGAAGACACACTTAGACTCAAAACAAACAAACACACTTACATTTAACTAAGAACAAAAAACGCTTTTTTTTTTTTTGTTTAAAGACTAAAACCCCACCAAAAAAAAAAAAATTGTTTTTTTTTTCTCACTCTTTTGCTTATTTTTTTTTCCCTCTCATATTTTCCTCGAATTTATAATCCACTAGAGTGAGCTGGTTATTATTTTCTTTTTTTTTTTTTTTTTTTTACATAAAATATATTTCTTTTTTTTTTTTAATTTTCACCCCCCTTCTACTCATAATTTTTATCAATTAATAAAAATCATAGAAAAAAAAAGCAAAATAAAAAGAAAATAGAGAGGGGAAAGAATACATATAATTATATTCGTGGCAGTTTTTATAATACCACTCACTTTCTTACACCCTTCTAATTGTTTTTTTTTTTATTATTATCTCATTTTACGTCTAAAAGATCAAAAAAAAAAAAAAAAAAGGAATCGCCTAAAAATAAAAAAAATCCCTTTTTTTTTTTTGAAAAAATCCAAATAAAAATAATATATAAATATAATTTGTAGGAATAAGGGAAAGAAAAAAAAAAAAAAACTAGAACGTACAAATAGCAAACAATCAAAATAAAAAATAATAATAACAATAATAATAATAATAATAATAATAAATATATATTACTTTTAGTACCTTCTACGATGCTGACGCTCCAAATTTACAATTGCCGCTGCTCTTTCTAATCGTTTTTGATACACTTCAAGATTAGATAAAAGTCCTGAAAGTTCATCTTCAACAACTGCTGTAGCATTCGTATCACTCGTATCATAATCCAAAAGTCGATATTTTATTTCAGAAGGTGCTGTAAATAAAGATCGACGTGTTATTGTTGTTGTTGTTGGTCCTATTATATTATTATTATTACTATTATGTAAACGAGGATTAGGTGTTAAAAATCTTTTCTTTTGTTCTTGCTCAGATGGTTGTTGTTGTTGTTGAAAAAGTAAACGTTGTTGTTGATTTTGATTTTGTAAATCTATTTGTTGTAATGAAATACCTCCAGTAGATCGCCTATGAGAATTACTGTAAACACTAAGAAAACGAAGCAGTTCATCATTATCAGTATTATTATTATTATATAAACGAGAATAAGAAAATGAGTGAGAACGTTGGCGAGATGTTGGATTTTGTGAATTTATATAATTATTTACAAAAGATGTTCGATGTGGACTGACCCGTCGCCTTCTTGCACTCCATGCAATATTATCTCTCCAATCTGATTTTTCACCATTAGAAAAATGTTTATCACCTTTAATAGTTGAAATTGCATTTTTAATGGAATTAAAAGGAGGTGTATCATTATTAGTATCATTATCATCATCACTTTTATTATTATTATTATTATTATTATTATTATTATTATTATTATTATCAGATTTATCACTATTTGTATTCCATGGTGGAGACCTGGTACGATTAGGAAGCGGTGTAAATTTATAATTAGAATTTTTTGTAGTATTATTTATTTCTCGTGACTTATATGAATCTACTTTTTCAGTTTCATAAGAATTTACTTTCGATGATGATGATGGTTGTTTTACATTTTCTACTTTTTTAACTTCTTCTGTTTGTTTTATTCCATTTATTTTTGTAGTTTCTTTCCCAAGAAGAGATGGGACACTAGAGTGATATTTGCTCCACTCCTGTGATGAATTTGAAACAGATATTTTTGTTGAATTATCATTTATTTCTTTATTTTCTCTTGTTGAACTTACATTTATGACTTCTGCAGGATGTTTAGTTCGTGCTGTAGAAGAAGAATTGTTAATAGCAGAAGTAGTTAGGGGTGTTTTAGTTGGAATTGTAAAGTTTCGAGTTGAAGTTGAGTTTGAATTTATATTGTTAGTAATATTATTAATATTATTATTAGTTTTCTCTGATTCTGTGGAGGTGGTGGACTTTGCTTCATTTGCGGCGCGTGCTAATCTCCAGCGGGCAATAGGAGAATCTGCCGGAGGTGGGGGTGAAACATTTATAATATTTCTTAATTGAGATTTATTATTATTATTATTATTTGTATTATTATTATTAGATCCAGTTACCGCTCCTGTTTTTGTTGAACTTATGGCGGGTTGTGTGGATTTTGTATTATAAGAGTAATAACTCTTATTATTATTATTCTCAATATTAGGAGTTATAGTATTGGTATTAGTAGTTGTAGCAGAACTATTAGGAATAGAAGAAGTGTAAATTTTGTTTCTTCGATTAGACTCCATATTTATTTTATTTTGTTTGATCCTACTGAGTATAATAGACGCAGAAATTTGAATGATAATTAATCTAAGTAATATTAAGGCTGGGTACTGGCAATTTACTGCTTTTTTTAAAATAATAAATATATAGTTATAAGAGAGAGAGAGAGAAAAAAAGAAAAAAAAAACAGAAAAAAAAAGAAGAGCATTTATATATATATATATATTTTTTTGATATATGCATCAAAATAAAAATAATAATAATTTTATATATTTTTTAAGGGGGAAAAAAGGAAGAAATTAGAGAAGCAACGTTTTTTTTTTTTTTTTTAATCATCATACCACTCAACGTAAAAAAAAAATAAAGAAATTCAAATGAAAAGAAAAAAAAAAAAAAATACGGGGGCCCCCCAAAAAAAAAAAAAAAAAAATGGAAATAAAAGATTTTTTTTTTGTTTTTAAAAGAGAGAGAGTGGGGGGGAGAGAGAGAGAGAAAGGGGGGAAAAAATATATATATATATATCAAACAAACTTCCCCCCCTCACCCACCACCCAATTCCCAACAGTAAAAAGAAGGGGAAAAAAAATCAATAATAATAATAAAAGGCACCCACACTCCTCTTAAAAATAGGTTTTAAAATACAGGAAGAATAAATAACAATACGGTCAGGAAAAAAAAAAAAAAAAAAATTGCCAATACTTAAAAATATGCTCTCGTCTTTTCTTTTCTCTTTTTATATTAAAACAAAAAAAAAAAAAAAATTATTTTTTCTATTATTTTTCAAATTATCTTATATTCTTCTTTCAAAACACCATAAGTAGTACATGATGTGAAATAACCACAGTCATGTTTTTTCTATGAAAATGCTGACAGAATAGAAGAAAAATGAGAAAGAAATGCAAAGAAAAAAACAATAACTTCAAACTAGGAGAATAAAAACAAAAACAAAAAAAAAATAAAACTGAACTAATACAACACTCCGTTTTTTTCACATTCACCTAAATTACTATTAATTCATTTTGATAACGTTTTTTTTTTTTTTTTTTTTAAGTTTAATATTATTATTTTTGCTATGAATTTTATTTCTTTCAGTTTATCTTCACTCCTTTTTTTATTATTATTTCATTTTTCTCGGAATTCCCTTTTTTAAAAAAATATTCTAACCCTTGCCTATTTCTAAGAGAATAATATGGAAAGAAGAAAAAAACTTATAAAAGTAATCTCAATAATAATAGAAAAAAAAAAGTAAAAAGATTAAAAAAAAAAAAAATAATAATAATTATAATATTTATTTTATTTTTTAAAATAATAATAAAAAACCTTGAAAATCATGTTTTATTATTATTATTATTCCAATAATCTTCAGTAACCAAGAAGACAATGTACCATAGTTTCTGCAGATGGAAGTGGTACAGGTTTCCTCTCGTTTTCAGGTGAAACATAAAGTAATGACCATTGCTGTAGATTATTATTATTATTATTATTAGAATTTGGTTCACCCACATGTTTACAATTACCATTTTGCTCTCCATTATTTAATTCCAAATCATCTGCACTAAGACGTCTACTCATTGTCTTTGATTCCTGCTGAGAATGATGTGATGTTTTTCTTTCTTTTATTTTTTCTTCACTAGGTTTAACAATTTTATTAGATGATATTTTTGCTATATTTGGTGTTGATTTTATTGGAACATCTTTACTTGGTTTATTAGAAGAATTGTGTACCGCAGGTATATTTCGACGATTTATATCAACTGAAGATCGAGAAGTATTATTAAATAATTTTTTAGATTGAATTTGAGAATCCAATGGATTTGTTTCTGTAATAAAAATTTTCTTTTCTTCTAAAATTGTAGAAATTGGAGCATCATTTACACGAATTTCTTCTTTATTTTCTTCTTCCTCTTTACAAATATCTGTACTTGAACTAGAAGTACTGGGTTGTGATTTCAATATTGGTTTTATTGAAGTATTTTTATTATTTAAAGAAGTATTCAATACTTCCGCATTAGTTTTAGATGATAATTCTACTTCAAAAGAATCAATTTTAAAACGTATGGTTTTAGAAATTGTACGAGAATTTTTCTTTTGATTTAAGATCTCTTCAGTAGAAAATTCAGGAGTATTTACTTCATTCAAATTATTTTCTTTAAAAGGTTGAGGAGTGTTTACTTCTTGTTTTATTTGATGAATAGGTTCAACTTCACATTTTTCTTCACTTATTACTCTCTGTTTTACTTGAGAAATGGGTTCAACTTCATTTTTTTCTTCCATTAATATTTTATTTTCACTTATTATCTTCTCTTTTACTTGATAAATATGTTCAACTTCACTTTTTTCTTCACTTATTACTCTCTGATTTACTTGAGAAATAGGTTCAGGTTTATCTTTTTCTTCATCAACTAATTTATTTTTACTTATAGTAGAAACAAGTAGATCACCAACAACTGGATCAACTTCTTCAAGATTACGAGATAAAGATGAAGTAGAAGTTTCATTATGATGTGGTGTTTGAGAAATATTTTTCCTTATTTCTCTTCCTTCACTTGAAGTTACACTGTTAGATATTACTTTTTCTCTTTTTGATATTGATTTTATCTGAGAATTATTACTTTGTCTTATTATAGAATTACGAGTAACTGGTAAATTTCGACGATTCATTTCCAAAGAAGATCGAGGAGTATGTACTTTTTGCGTAGAATTTAAATTTAAAAAATTTTTTTTTTTTTCATTTGTATTACCAGAACTTAAAGTATCTTTTTCTGAAATATTAGTTAAAGGATTATTCCTTTCTTCAACTTCTGCATTATTTTCTTCTAATGGAAGAGAATAAAAAAGACGAACTTTTACATCTGCAGATTGCTTTATTTTAGTATTTTCTTTAATATTATCATTATTCTTATTATCAAATGTCTGTGTTGAAGCTTCTTTAGCTGATAATAACTCTTCTTTTCCTGTATCAGTATCATTCACATCATCATTGCTTGGAAATTTTACTTTAAAAATAACTGTATTTGGAGTAGAAGGACTATCTGTACCTCTTCGTCGAATAGGAGATTTTTTACATTGTCCTCTTGCAATTACAGGTTCATCCATTTTTATAGAAGGACGTGGAGTTAAAACAGTAGAACAGAATAATCTCCAACTTGGATCAGGTAGTACTTCATTTTTTTCAACAGGACTTCGATCAATATATATACTACGTCTATGTGGTGTTGCTGAATTTATTGGAGTTGACGAATGTTCCCGTGATGGCGACCACGTGGGTAAACTATCCACCCGTTGCGGTACCACAAAAGGTTCTTCATTTCCACGAGAGACACCATTGCGATATCCACTATGATTCATAATATTATTATTATTATTATTATTATTTAACATAAAAGATCTGTTACTGTGTGGGGTGGCATCTATTCGACTCGAGTTGGACCTCGGGGGCGTCATGTGTGGGGTTGGTGGTGATAATATTCTCCGCGCCGGGGTCGACTCCCTGCGGCTGGAGGGGCGGCGGTGGGGGGTTGAAATGTTAGAGTGGGCGCTGAGCCGCGAGGGCCACACCTCCGCGGGGCGGCCGGGGTTGAGGTGGTGACCCCGGCGGTGCTCCCGGGCAGAGTTGGACCCCCCCCGCGCTGATGATAACATTTGAGTGGATAATATTGGAGCTGGGGGCTCTGACTTATTGTGGGCTGTGGTGCTGACCCCGTGTTTGCTTAAAATAATAATATCCGGCACCTCCCCCGTCCGCTCTATAGAGAGACGATGAGGGTTGGTGGTGAGGTCTGCGTCTCGATCAATAATATCCGTCTGCCACATTGCACAAAATAAAAAGAGAGAATTTATGTTATTAGAAAGAAAGAAAGAAAGAAAAATTTGACTTTTTGGTTCAGCGAAGAAAAGAAAAAAATATATATGATTTTTCTTTCTTTATATATATATATATATGTGTTTGTATGTTTTGCTTCTACTTTCAAAAGACCAAAAAAAAGAAAAAAGAAAAAGAAGTATTTAAGATGTTTTAAAGAAAGAAAAAACAAATAAAACAAATTTATTTTCATAGACATTTATTTACAACACTTTTCAAAAAAAAAAAAAGAAAAATGGCAAAAGCATTAAAAAAAAAAAAAAAAAAATCCAATTAAAAGAGACATTAAAAAAATGAGATCACAACATAAACAAAACAGAAGAATCACTCACACACACACAGAAAAAAAAAAAAAAAGAAACTAGCCCACAAAAAAAATCATTATTATTATTATTTTTTTTTTGGTGTTCTTATATATATCTCTCTGTGTGCGTGTGTATATTTATATTGTTTCTACATTTTACTTTACATTCTTAACAGAATGATACATTACATAACCACTTGGTGTCATCTCAGAAGAGCGAACATTGTGGACTAAAGGTGCTGGAACAGCATAGGGAATAGGTTTCGTTGTAACTTTCATAGGATTAGCCCCTTTTGTGTGTAAATCTGGTGCAAGTGCAAGTTGTGCGGTACTTGAAACATCTAATCCACGTCCTTTTCCTTCTTCTTGTCTAGCGCGATGCATAATAAAAGCGGCTTCACCATTTAAAACCATAACACGAAGATATCTCCAACGAATAAGAGCTCTTTGACGTCTTGATTCATCTGAACCATCTTCAAAACGAGCTAAAGCAGATTCCATAAGAAGAAATGCTGTAGCCCCACCATCGTTCATTACATTTCCTAATGAAGTACGTTGAAATACTGCCGATGGAAGTCTTCTAACTTCTGGATATCGTTTTACTGACATACGTAATCTCCCTATATTATCTGTTGTTTCTCCAGGTAATAAAAATGGTGATTTACTATAATATGAAACTCTTCTTATTTCTGCATTTTCTAAAGAAAATACTTCTAAATTTTTTTCAAGAAAAAAATCTTTAGGTTTTGCAGGAGGATCTGGAGGTTTAGGTACAGATGAAGTTTGAGCTTGTTTAGTATCAGTTGTATCTCTAGAATCTATAGAAGAAAAATCGGATGAATCATCATCATTTTCATTATTTGCATTTTTACTTGAACGTCTAGCTTTTCTTTTATTTCTACGTGCTATTTTTTCTTCTTCTTTTGCAGCTTCTATATTTGAAGCTATCCATTGTCTAGTTTCTGTATAAAAATTTTCTGCCCATGCTTTAATTTCTGTATCTTTATTTAAAACTGCAACTGGACATGATGGATCTGGTAAAAGTTTATCACTATGAATAGCACTACGAGGATGATATAAAACTGCAAAACGTTGTTCATTTTTTTTACTTCTTGTATTAGCTAATATAGGTAATAAAGTTGGATCACTATCAATATGATGTAATCTACCAACCATTATATTAGTATCTATATCATCTTCTGTTTTTTCATCTATTACTTTTTTCTTATTTCCAAAATAATTAACTACACGACTAAGTTCACTTTCAGTTTCACTCATATCATCATCCCATGTAGTACTAGATTGATCTATACTATTACCCATTCTAGAAATAGATGGAAAAGTAAAAGTATCAGTTTCACTAAAAGCAACAAAAGAATCTGTAAAATTTGGAGAAGCTGTTGGACGTTTTTTTAGTATAGGAGTAAAAAGAAGCATAATATAATCTTCTGAAGTTAATCCACCATGCATCACTATAAGTTTATAACTTGAACGTTGTGCACGCATTCCTGAAGGATCAATTGTAACATAAGCATATTTTCGTTGAAAACGAGAAACTCCACTAACAGAATATAATGGAGGATCTATATTTTTTTTCCCATGAGAATCTTTACTTTTTCTATGTCCATGAACACTTTGACGTTCAACTCTTCTTTCTCCTCCTCCTCCTCCTCCTCCTCCTGTTGGAATTGTAGAAACTTTTCTTGCCATTAATTCTGAAATAATTCGTTTAGGAAATTTTGCAGGTATAATAGACCACGTCATATCTTGAATTTGTAATTTAAAAAATCCATACGGTGTCGTTTTTGAACGTGACCTTGACTTTGAATATGACGTTGAAAGTGAAGGAGTTCTATCAGAGCGTCTTCGCATTAAATATATTTCTATTGGTGCAAGAAGTAAAGGAAAATACCATCCTTGACTTTTATCATCATAAACACCTCCCATTGTTATGATTTCCCGCATAAAATATTCCCAAACACCTGACATTCGAAAAGGAATTGGAGTTTCTGGTGAACTAGGTGTATGTACTTCCACCCAAATTCCAGAATGTACATTCATCATAAACACTGAAGGAATATCTGGAGAAACAGAAGTTAATATTTCCTTCTCCACCATTCCAATTACAACTAAAGAAGTTGTAGCGCTATTATACGCCGCCGCACACATTTGAACATGTAAAGGATTTACAGAACTTGGCCCACGAATTCCATTCCAAACTCGATGCCGAATATCAAAAGAATGTGCAACATACATATTATGTTGACGTTGATGAAAACCACCAATGATAATCATATTTTGCGTCGGTGGGACATAGACGGCGACGTGTGAGAATACAGGACCAGGTCCTTGCGCTTTTTCATAATTTACTTTCTCCCATCGCATCGTACCAAAGGTAAAAATATATAAATCATCAAAGACTTCTAAATTACGATGACCTCCAAAAATAATCATTTTATTTTCATGCATAATAGCTGTGTGATTGGCACGCCCAGTAGGAATAACCCCAACACCTCTAATTTCTTTCCATTGTAAAGTCATTTTAACATTACAAAAAATAGCGGTGGAGTATAAATTTTTAGGCCCATACCCGCCATAAAGATATAAATCATGTTTATACGTTACAATAGTGTGTCCTACACGTTGTAAACCATTATTTAATTCTGGTAAAACACCACCACGAAACCCTGCTATTATTGTAGGTTCATCTGAAATAGTACGTGTAGTTGAGGAGATAAAACTTTTGTGGGGTTGCATCTATTTATATATTATTATTGCTATTATTATTATTATTATTATTATTATTATTATTATTTTCGTCAAAAAAAAAAAAAAGAAGAAATAAAGATACAAATAATATATATATTTATATATATTAATTGTCTCTTTTAGCTTAAAAAAAACAAAAAGGAAAAAAAAAACAAAACAAAAGAAAACAAAAGGAGATATAACCATTCAATAATAATAATAAAATAGTATTTAAATTATAAAAAAAAAAAAAAAAACAGTACAATAATAAATTTATATTTAATATATTTTTTTTTCCTTAATATATATTTTTTTGTAAATATGTGATAATTAGGGCTTTTACTGCACCCTCAGCCTTAATTTATTTATTTATTTTTTTTCTTTTGTTTTGGATTTAATTTTCTTGAATAGTATCAAACCATAAACATAATTTAAGCATAAAAGTAAATGGTAATACTGGATTAGAAATAGTTTGTATTAATTCAATATCTTCAGCATTTGTTTCATTTCCAGTAGGTTCAACCTTATTAAGTTCTTTAACTACTTGTTGAATAAAAACTTCTGATCCAAATTGAACCTTTTCAGAAGATATTAATTTTTTTAAAGCATTTGAATTATCTAATGCTATTTGTAATTCACGGTGTAAACCCACAACATATCGCATTTTACTTTTAGTCATAATAATTTCAAATAATGCCATTTCTTTTTCTTTTGGTGAAAGAGGAGACCCACGTGCTTCCATTCGACGTACAAGAATTTCAAGTTCTTCATTTGCCGATTTATGAATATCATTATTATTGTTATCTTTCTTTTCTAACATTTCCATTACTTCAGGTGCCTCACCTCTAATAATTATATTACAATGCTTTAATACACGTAAACCTCCATTATTATTATTATTATTATTATTATTATTATTATTATTAGTTTCTTCCATAATACCGATATGAAGATCTTCAGGTGTAATACCTAATCTTTGGGCAGTTGTAAGAACAACTCGTGCAATACCTCCTTTTTGTAATTCCCAACGTTTCTTTTCACGAATTAAATATTCATCAAGAAGTTCCATACGTTCTTTTTCATGTTCTTCAGCTGAAGTTCCTTTTAAAGAAAGTGGATTATCACTATCATCACCTTCTGGTAAAATCATTTCAAAGGAAGTTTCTAATAAAGTTATACGTAGTAAACTAGGATTTTTCCAAAAAGGTAAAGAAGAAGTTATTTCAGAATTATGAGAAGAGTTTAAATTTAAATCTTCATTTTCTCCTTCTATAAATGCTTCTGCTTTTTTATTAGAATTCTTTAAAAGAAGTTCACGACGAGTTTGTTCAATAGAAATTTCAATATCATCATTTCCAACAGGTGGAATATATTCTTTATTATTTTCTACATTTTCATTAGATTTATTAGTAGAAGAGAAAGAATCTTCTTTTAATTCTAAAAATTTTTCATCTTCAACTAATTTTGCGATACGATTAACAGTTTGTGCTAATACAAATGCAAGATCTGATGCCTTCTCTGCTTCACCATTAGCAAGAGATATTGTAAGTTCTCTATGTAAACGTAATGCTGAGGGATGTTTTTTAAAAACATTTGTTAATGTTATCATAGGATTTTCTCTTTGTAATTCTATTTTTGAATTTATTAAAGCATTTGATGATGTTTCTGTATTTGCATTTGTTTTAATTAAATTAGAAGTATAATTTGTTTTTGTAGATATTTCACGTTGACTAGAATATTTAAAATATTGTAATATTATTACTTGACTCCTACAATTCCGCAGAGTTCGTAGTGAAGAATTATTTAAACTAATAGAAGAACCACAACGGGAGTACATTTTTATTTATTTATTTTTTTTTTTTTTCACTTCTTTAGTTATAGAGTGTCTATAGATTGTTAAAAAAAAAAAAAAAAAAAAAAAAAAAAAAAAAAAAAAAAAGAGGAAAAAGAAAAAAAAAAAAAAAAAATAATAATAATAATAATACATTTCTCTCTGTTTCCTTTTATTTTAATATCAAGCAGAATTAAAACGATGAGCACTCTTTTTTTTTTTTTTTTTTTTTTTACAGAAAAAACGGGTGCAAATCATTTTTTTATCTTAGCACTAAAAAAAATAAATATATATATATATGGTATTTAAAATAATGAGAAAACATGTAGTATACAAATAAATCAAATAATATATATATATATATATATATTTCTTTCTTTCCCCTCTCTCTTTAAATCACTCTGGGATTTTAGTGAGGAGTTGTAGTAGTGATAGTAGGTCAATTACATTATGAAATTTTCAACGAGATAAAAAAGAAGAGTAAAATAATAAAAATAATAATAGAAAATATCAAAAGAAGCATTAAAAAAAAAATCAAAAAATCAAAATTCAAACTACTAATGAATTCATATATCTTTCTGCCAATGAGGGATCTAATTCTACACGACGTCTAAAATGATGATCTTCCTTTAATTTACTTTTTAAAAATAAAAGTTTTTTCTGTTTTTCTGCTTCTTCCACAAGAAGCTTTCGTCGTTCTTTTTGTCTTAATGCCTTTATATATAATTGTTCACAAGCACGATTTTGTGTTCTAGAAAAAGATCGCTGCGGGGATTTGGATGTTACTGGAGTTGTACTTCCACTTTCTCCTTGTTGTTGTTGTTGTATTTTAGATGTAAACGCTGCTGTGACTTTATTATAAGTTCTCGGTGATGCTACAGAGTGTCTTTTAAATATATTATTTGTTTTAGGTTTAAATGTACATCCTTCCAGTTCTTTTTGCTGTTTCTTTTCTGCTAATTTCTCTGCGCTAACATATCCGTGACGATAGAGACGCCATGAAATTTGTTCTTCATCTTTTTTACTAAGTCGTTTTGTAGCTAAAAATTCTCTTAATTCTTTTGGATTTTCAATAAGTTTACGTTGCAAACTCGCCGCACGTGTTTGTAATTCCTGCGGTGTACGTGGGCGTCGTGTTGGGGATTCTAATTCTAATTTTGCAATAATTCGAGTTTGTAATAATTCTTCTAATTCTTTTTTTTCTCTTTCCATTGCAGCCTGCTTAGCCCGCTCTCGACGTTCTGCTATTGTGTCTAATGCTTCATTATAAAGTCTAGTGAAAAGTGCATCATCTGCAATATATGAATTTTCTCCATTCCTCCCAGCACGTGAGGAGTCTCGTCGACTATTATTATTATTATTATTATTATTATAATTACTTCCACTTTTATTATGCATATTACTCGTATTATGGAGACGAGTTGGGGTGGCATTATACAAACGATCAAATAATTCCTCACGTCGACGCGCGGATTCTCTTCTTTGAGCTTTTCGTTTTGCTTCGGCTTCATCATCTTCTGCTAATAATTTTTCTTTTGTTTCTTCTAATCTCATATAATGTAAAATACGACTCCGACGCTCATCACGATCACGGCGATTATTCATATGATAAAGTCTCTCAAAAGGGTCTCGTAGCATGGCATTTTCCATTTCAATATCACACATTCTCACCTCTTCACGAATATAATTCATTTCTTCTTCAATTAATGCAAGAACTTCTTCTTTGCGTTTTCCATAAGTACGTAGAGGTGATACTGTACCGTGCATACGATTTTCTTTATTTATATCGAAAAGAGAATTTATTCCAGATCTACCTCGTACAGGAGTAACACGTTGATTTTTTAATATATTATTACCATTATTATTATTATTATTTCGAGGTGAAAGTATTGAATATGGTGCACTACGAAAAGGAGATTGAGGAATTCCTTCTCTGTATTGACTTTTTTTATTATTTTGTAATCTACGAGTAAAGAAAGAATTATTAGAAGAAGCAGAAGAACGAGCTGATGATGGAACACTTGAAGGATTTTGTTTATATTCAATTCTTTTATTATGATGATAAGTAGAAGTTCCTCTACTACCACTACTTTCTCTTTGAAATAAACTATCTCGTTCTCCAGGTTGAAATTTATTATTATTATTATTTTTTCTTAATTCAGATTTATCATTACTACTACATCTACTTTTATTACTTTTTAAAGAATTTCTACGACTATTATATACATAATAATTTTGTTTATGTTTTATTTTATTTTCACTAAGATCAGTTGTAGATGCAGGCCGTGTAGGTAATGAAGAATCAGGTTCATTATATTTAGATACCCATGGACCAATAGGACGATCAGAAATTTTTAAACTAGGTATTTCATTTTCTTTTTTATCTTCACGAGAAAATAAATTTTTATTATATTCATTTTTATTTGTATTTGAATCAAGAATTTGATCCATATTTCGTTGTAGACTTGTACTACTTTCACGTAAAGTTAAAATAGAAGGATCTCGTACAAATTGAATACTACTTGGAGTTGGAGATTTAGAACCATGTGACGTTGCATCATTTAATTCAAATTTTATAGAAGACATATCATCATCATCATTATTATTATTATTTTCTATATTAATTGCTTCAGTTGCATTAATAACGCTATTTACAACCATATCCATTTTTATATTATTATTATTATTATTATTTTCCTTTGACTCTTTAGTATGTAATTGCCCTTCTTTGTTTTCTTTTTTTTTTAGTGATGTTTCATTTGGTTTTACCACTTCTGAAGACTCTATACTATGACTCCCGTTACAAATTACACTTTTACTCTCTTCTCTACTATTATTAACTTTATTATTATTTTCTTCTTCTTTTTTTTCTTTATCTGGGTTACCCTTAGATAAATTTAAATTTAAATTTAAATTAATTGCCTCCTGTGGGCCGCGAGGAGGGGAGGTGGAGAGAGACTTGTGAGTATGTGGGGAGCAAAAGCTAGAGGAGTCCTCATCATCTATAAAGTTCATTTCCTACCAGAAAGACTAGAGAGATATATAAATGTAATTTAAAATAATGATATTAGTTTGTTTTATATTTTTTATTCTTTTGTTTCTAGGGAAAAAGTAGGGAGACAAGGATGGGTGTCACCTTTTAAACTTCTAATTATTTTTATTTTTATTTTTATTTTAGCAATTTAATTAAGTCAACGAGAATAAAAAACCAAAAAAAGGGGAAAATAGACTAATGTACTATTTCTTTTTTATTTTAATTAAGAAGAAAGAGAAGAAACAATAATAATAAAAATAATAATAAATAAATCTTAATATATTATTTCAGAGCATTTTTTTCTTTTTTTCTTTATACTACCACCCCCTTAAAAATAAAGATACAAAAATGTAAAGAGACATAAAAAAACAAAAACTTTTTAAAAAGAAAATGCAAAAGAAAACGATATACTAATATAATAATAATAATAGAAAAAAATAATAAATTATTTATTATTTTACAGTTTTTGCCTTTTTTTTTTTTTTTTTAACTTTCTAACAAATCAGAAAGTTTTTCAATAAGCTGTCGATCTCTTGCAGTGGAATCATCACCAGAGAGTTGACGCATTTCTCTTTGCATTTGAAAAAATAAACTTGTTATTGAAATATCACTTGTTTTTTGAAGTTGTTCAACCATAATTTCATTATCCCGCATAAATACCTGACGTGTTGAGTAAAGTAAACCTTCTACATAATCCTCTACAGACATTTGTAATTCTAAAATATCTTCCTTCTCTAAACAATCTTTTTCTCTCTCCTGTGGTGTGCGTGAAGTTAAATGATTTGCTACATTTAAGTGAAAAGGTACGATAATATCACTCGGTGAAAATGCATTCCTACATTCTTCACTTTCTATCATAAATGGTGTGGATTGTGAAATAGATCTAACATTATAACCAGATCGTAAAATATTATTATTATTATTATTATTATTATTATTAGGAATATGAGTTATTTCAGGAATATTAAACTTTGCAGTTTCATGTGTTGTGTGAAGTGAATGACTAAAATTCGTTGCGTTTGTACTTCGAGAAATACGCGCTGCGGGATTTCGTGGAGCTGGAGAAGATTTATTGTACATTAATTGATTAATTTCTTTTAGATTTTAGTTATATATATATAAATATATATGTATATATAGAAAGAGATAAAAAGAAAGAGAAAGAAATAATAATAATAACAATAAATGTATGAATAGAGCACTGTAAATTTTTAGCATGAAAAAATAAAAAGATAAATGTTTTTATTACCATTCCATCTAAATATACTTTTTTTTATTCCTTCAAAAATATGTATATATATATATTTTTTTTTTTTTTTAGATTGTTATTTATGTAGCATTTGTAAAATTTTTAAAAATTATCTTATTTTAATCGAATAGAAATAGTAACACACACAGAACCAAAAATAATAGTAATAATAATAATAAGAGAGAGAGAGAGAGAGAATAGCCAAAAAAACAAAAAAAAACACAAAAAAAAAAAAGATTATTATTATTATTATTTTTTTTTTTTTACTTATTTATGCTTTTTCAGTGATACTACGTTTTCTCTTTAATTTTTCTCTTTCCTTTTTACCAAGTCGTCGATATTTCGTTGGTTTTTCTTCCATATTTTTATCATCTCCTGTATTATCTGTTTCACCTTCAATATTTGAGGTTTTTATAGATGAAGTTATTGATTTCCCATCTTGTAATTTATCTTTATTAAATTTAGATTTCTTCTGAGTTTTAGAAAGTGAAGATGTATTTTCAACTTCTGTACTATTTTTTGAAAAAACTACTAATGATGCTGGTGGTGGTGTGGGTTTTGCATAATCATATGATACTCTAAGTGCACGAAGAAGAGCTTCATTTGGAGTATTTGTCTTTTTAGATTCTTCTTTATTATTATTATTATTATTATTTCCACCACTAAGAAGAGGTGCCATACGACGTAATTCAAAACTATATGATAATTTCATATTTTTACTTTGATCCAAAGATGTATTATTATTAAGGTTTAATTTAACTGAAGAAGATTTAGGTGTAGGTGTTACGGCATTATCTATATCAGTACCTGTAGAAGAATTTATAAATTGATTTTCTTTTATAATATTTTGTAATAAAGGTATATAAGATGTCATTGTACGTTGCCATATTAAAATTAAATGAGAAAAAATAGCAGATTTTGTTCCTCTTGTAGATAAACTATTATTAGCATTATTACGTTCATTTGTTTTAAAATGTTTTTCAACATATTCATTAATATAAAATAATATTCCAGAACGATTATTTCGTGATGTTTTAGAAAAAAGATTATTTAACTGTATAATTCTTGAATTATTATTATAATAATTATTATTATTATATCTTGAATTATTAGAAACACCAGGAACTACAAGTGTATTACAAACATCATTTTGAAGTATTAAATTTCTATCATTATGATAACTACAAGCCTGTTCATTTGTTATCGCCTCCTCAACAGCTGATAATCCTTTTGCAGCATTTAATAAAACTTTTTCTGTTGCAAGCCCACCAAGAGGAAAGTATAATATTTTTTTCTTTGATTGCCCCAACACCCACAGAAAAGCTGCTAGACTTGGTACTGTAACTTCTGTTTCCATTAAAGGTCGTGTATCCAAAAATGAATAATTATTATGATGTAATGCATCGGAATTTAAATTACATGCAATAATATATCGTAATGTACTATACACAGCTTGAGAAAGAAAAAGTAAAGCGCGTTCCTTTTCTTCTTCCACAGGAGGACGTGATTGAGCATCCGCGTAATGAGCAGCTTCAAGAATATTTCGTAAAAAAGAACAATCAATTACAACTGATGCAATGTTATGTGTTTGCTGCTCTTTACGTTCTATTATATCATGAAGGCAAAGTAAACTACGTCCCATTTCTTTTTCTCGACCTATTGCTTCTGTGGAATTATATTTCATTCGACAATATACTTTCCAACAAGTTTGAATATCAACTTTAGTGACACCTCGAATAATTGGAGGTACATTACCGCCATTCCCCATAACAACAACGAAGAGAAATACCAAATCTACACAACTATTTTGTAAAATTTCTGCAGCTGCTGTGTGATGAGGAGTAATTACAGGTAAAGGAGAAATTTCTTGTTTTATAGAAGTATTATTATTATTATCATCATCATCATCATCATCATCAGAGTCACTAAGAACTACACGAGTACCTGTTGCTATCATTGGTCCATCTTGTCTTTTGCGACGAATAATTTCACCATCTTTTTCAGTTTCATTATTTACTTCTTGAGGTATAACATTATTATTATTATTATTATTATTTTGATTATTATTCATAATCGGTAGAGTTGGAGTTTCTTCTACTTCTTCACCATTAATCGCATCAACACACTTCGCTATATATGCTAAAACATGAGTTAAACGTAAAATACAAACTTCAAACATTGTATCATGAAGTTTTGTTGCTATCGAAACAGTATTAGGAGCTGGACCACAAAGAACTCCACATAATACATCAGAATCTTCTGAAATAAAACAAAATGAAGGAATTTCCATTCCACTAGAGAGAGCTTGTGTTACAAGTTGACGATGAATATCAAGAATTTTATAATCCGCCTCCCCTGCTACATTTCTACCACTAATTAAAACTTGAGGAGGTTGTAATTCTTTATTTCCTCCTTTTTGTTGTTGATGTTGATGTTGTTGTTTGTAATATCGTTGAAGCTCACAACATAATTGTTGAATATAAACATCTGCATCTAAAACAGTTGCGTGTGTGCGTTGACTTCGTGAAGTTCCCCCACGATGCCTTTGAGCATCCACCGCAAATATAACTGCCCGTTTTACTTTTAATTGGGGTTGTTTTAAAAATTTCTCTAATGCCTCTAGTCCAATAGTTTGATGGGCATTTGTGGCATCAATTAAAATAAAATCAAAACAAAGTGGGGCGGCGGCGACTTCACTTTTTGGAATTCGACACAACGCCGCAGGTGAAAGACGTGCCACAAACTTTAAGAAATCTGGAACTCCCATTATAAAATATAATTCACAAAAAAACAAAAAAAAACAACAACAACAACAACAACCCAACCTACACACACTTCTTTTTTTTTTTTTCCTTTTTTTTTTTTTTTTTTTTTTTTTGAAAAAGCATGTGTATATATTTCACAAAAAAAAAAAAAAAAAGAGAGAGAAACAATAATAATAATAATAACAAAAATGATAATGGTAATAAAAAAACAAACACATATATATATATATATATATATATATATAACAATAGTAAAGTACAATAAATACTAGGAAATAAAATATGATCAAAATAATAATAAAAAAATAGACTATAAGAGTGATAAAAATAAAACAAACACCAAGAGACAACGACAAAAACAAAAACAAAAAAAGAAGACCCTCTCGTCTTCCTTTTTCTCACTACACACATGAACTTTTTTTTTTTTTTTAATGAGTAAAAGAAAATAAAATAAAAACTATTTATTCTCTCTCTCTCTCTTTTTATTTTATTTATTTAATCATCACCAATAGCATGCTCCGCATCTTCTAATTCAGCGCTTAACTGCGTCATTTTCATTCCATGTTCTTTTTGTAATTTATCCAACTCCACCGTATTTCCCATTTTACTCAACATTTCCTGTAATTCTTTCCATAATGTTAATGTCTTCTCTGTTTGCTCGCGTGCGTCGTGAAT
Source organism: Trypanosoma avium (assembly GCA_030849755.1). Classification (NCBI taxonomy): domain Eukaryota; phylum Euglenozoa; class Kinetoplastea; order Trypanosomatida; family Trypanosomatidae; genus Trypanosoma; species Trypanosoma avium. The sequence continues at coordinate 75,638 of JASANY010000847.1, forward strand.
ATCTTCTGATGCGTATACAGTTCCAATACTTTCTTTTGCTTCCATAATAAGTTCTCGTGCTTCTGCAAAGGCATCCATTAATTCTGTTAATTTAACAGATATTTCACTCGTTTGTAACACACCACTACTCCCACGTCTTGATATGAAGTTTGTGTTTATTGTAAAAGAAGTTAAGGGAAGTATAGGAGAAACTAGAGATGAACTGTGACGAATTCTCATACAAGAAATATATCGTGTGATATTAGTAGTTCTAGTGTAAATAGAAATATTTTTTATTTGACGCCATGACATGCTTCTGGTCCACATAAATGAACAAGAATAATATAAATATATTTGTATATTTATCTATTTCTCTTTTTTATTTATTTCACTCACATATAAACAAAGAAACACACACACACACACACACACTTCAATCGCAATGCTCAGAGTCACTGAATTGGGAGGTGGGGAAAGAAGCAGAAATAAAAAAAAATAAATGAAGAGAACATTTTAATATTATTTAGCGAACGAATCAAAATAACAACAATAATAAAAAGCCAAAATAAGAAAAAAACAAACAGAAAGATGTACAGAATTAAATTCAGAGAGAGCATAATATACTCTCTTTGAAGAAATTGGGAATTTTACGCAAACCGTTTACCTTACAAAACAAAGAAAAAAACAAGAATTGTGTACGAGAGGTGGGTAAAGGAAAACATTCAAACTTTCCCCACCACCTCGAAAAAAAAAAAAAAAAAAAAACAAGAAAAAATCAGCTACCACAAGAACAACAACAAAAAAAAAAAATAATAATAATAATAATTAAATTGTTAAAGAAAAACATTTTTTTTTTCTTATTTTATTTTTTTTTTTTAATCTTATAAACAGCTTTTCTTTAAATATATTCATGCAAGAATTCTCAAAAAAAAAATTTTAAATATATTTTCTTATATACCCCTATATTAACAGTATAGGTAGAAAAATATATACTTAAAGAATTAAAGCAATGACTACACACAAAGAGATAGAAGATAAAAATAAATGGAGCCAAAAAGCCCTAAAAATCCTGACTTTGTTAACAATTATGATTATGTCTTTACCATAGTTATTACAAAAATTAAAAAAAAAATATAGAAAAAAAAAAATAATAATAACATTTAACAAGACAAAAAAAAAAAAATCCAAGTTATATATACATATATATTATTGAGCTACTGTGTAATTAAAAAAAAAAACAACAACAACAACAACAATAACAACAACAACAACAACAACAACAACAACAACAAATTATCACACACAGCGTTAAAAATAAATAAAAAAAATAATTTAATATATATTCTAAATAGCATAAAATATAAGAGGCTAGATAAGTTTATACAAAAACTATAACCTCTACCGAAAAACAACAGAAAAAAAATAAAAATAACAATTGTTTCGGAAAGAAAAGCTCTAAAAACGACTAAATCGTTCTCTACAGAAAAAAACCTCCCTAAAATACATCAGTACATTCATTCAAAAATAAAAAAATTTGCTTACCCTATTCTGCATCCCCAATACCCAAAACTTCTTGAATTTTCTCCATCCACTCA
>JASANY010000848.1:0-15000 GCA_030849755.1 Trypanosoma avium
ACTTCTTATACCATAATTTTGGTATTTATTGACAAGTGATTTAGTAATTTGATGGCTCTTTTTTTTTTTTTTTTTTTTTCTTGCTTTTATAAAATATTATATTATTATTTTTTTCTTTCTTTTTCTCTTTAGCTTTTTTTTTTTTTTTTTACATAATAAAAGTTAGACAATAATATCCACTATTCTGAATCCCAATTATCATTATTTAAACCCCACAAGTCATGAAGGAATTTTTTCTTACTCGGTTTTCAGTTATTTTTCTACTGTTGCTGTTATTACTGATATCCTACACATGTGAGTGTTTTGCTGCAGTAGATCCCCATCATTTATTATCTGTTAAGGAAAGTGAGAGGATGACTGTAAATATTGTGCGAGAGGTACCAAAGAAAGGACAAGGATCACTACAAGCATTTACAGTTGCTGCTCCTGCTGCTGAAAATAAGAAAAAGAAGAGGTGTTGGGCCCCTATTCGTATTGTTGTATCAGCAGAAGATTTGGAAAGTGGTAAAGAGAGGTACTGTGAAGATAATCAGAGCAAAAAGGAGCGTCCTAACTATCAGGGGGGGAAAGGTAATTGTAATGAGTATTATGTTTTTGATTCAGAAAAAAACAATACACTTTTTCAACATCTACTACCTGCAGCTATTAAATTACATGCTGAACGTCTCAGTGTACGAAGTGTGGTGGGTCCACTGAAAATTCCTAAACCTACGAAAGGAAATTGTAGGCATTTTACTATTCCTGAATCTCACACTACTGATGGTGTAAATAACAGTGATTTTATTTTATACATTGCTGCTGGACCTGGTTTAACTTTTGCTGAGGAGTGTACTGAAGACACTAAAACACAGCGACCAACATCTGGAGTAATGAACATTGCGCCTTATATGATCTTTAATGATCGGTATAATATTCGAATTGCAGCTCATCATATTGCACATGCCCTTGGGTTTACACATGCAAGAATGCAGAGACATAATATGTTACTCTCGAAATCAGTGCGTGGGAAACCTCAGTCTCTTCAAGTGAACACCACTAAAGTAAAGGAAGCAGCACAAGAGCATTATAATTGTCCCAGTCTAACAGGAATGGAATTAGAAGATGATGGCGAGTATGCAAACTCTCATTGGGAACGACGTAATGCTAAGGATGAGTTAATGAGTGTCTATAATCCGACTGGTGGCAGTGGTGCTTTACTCTACACTGCATTAACTATGGCTTTTTTTGAGGATTTGGGTTTCTATAAAGCACATTGGGGAATGGAAGAAAAAATGACATGGGGCAATCAATCTGGTTGCAATCTGTTGGATAACAAGTGTATTGAAAATGGAAGTACTAACTTCAAAAATATGTTCTGTACTGAAGATTCTAAGACTCTTAAGTGTACATCTGATCGATACGCTCTTGGAATCTGTTCTGTGTCTGATAGGATGTACTTTGATTATCCTACTTACTACAAATATTTTAACCAAGGCAATCGTGTAGCGCCAGCGAGACATTTAACAGATCGATGTCCTATAGTAGCCTCACATTACACGTATGCATGCAATATGACATATGAGGATGATCCTGTGAATTTTTATGGACCACAGTCAAGGTGTCTTACAGGTGATTCTATTAAAGTAAAGAGTTCTGTTGTTTCTCTTCTCCCGAAGGTTCAAGCTCTGAAGGCTCAAGTACTTGAGGATTCAGAAGATGACGGTGAATCTATTGGTGATGTGTGTGCAAATGTAAAATGTGAAGATGGTAAAGTAAAAGTACAAATAAAGGGAGATAAGTGGCACACTTGCAACAACAGCCAAGAAAATATTAATGTTAATGATGTTGGGAATTTCAAGAGTGGTCATATTTTATGTCCATCATTTGAAGAGATTTGTACAGATGTTAAGGATACAAGTACTGAAATAAGCGAGAGAATTCCCACTGACGACTGTGAAGAGGAGGAGGCAACAGACACTGAGGCTCCCACCCCTGATACTGATATTAATATTGATCCGATGACTGATATAAATGCTAAGAGAGACAGTAATACTAGTGCTAATTCTACACACACTAAAGGGCCTCAGTCTCCCTCTCGCTCAGGTGATTCTTCTGTTATCACTTCCGCTGCGCCCACCAATCCCACAAAATCCTCTGTGAGTCCTCAAGGCAGAAGTGCTCAAGAGAGTCAAAATAATAAAGGTTCTGAAACTGCAACTTCATCAACTGTCAATGATACTACAGATACTGGAAAGCATGTTGAAGGAAGAATCCCTGGTGACAGCAGTACTGTACAGTTTATCAGTACTTTTCTACTGTTTACTGTTATTGTGGTGTATGTGATTCTTGAATCATGAGATTGATTTTTTCATCACCCAAATAATTTATTAATTCTTTTTTTTTTTCTTTTTTGCTTTGGATGCGGTGTCTGAGGAAGATAACACTACTTTAATTCTTTTATTTTTTCTAATCAGCCCTATTCTATCATATCCGCTATGTTTTTCTAATTTAAGAGTCACAGACAACCCACTAAACATTTTTTTTTCTTGTTTGTGCGTGTTTTCCTCTTTTTTTGCTTTAGCAGTCTTCTTGAGTCCAGTACATGTGTTCCTATAAAGACGTATGTGTTATACTTTTAACTGGGCTCAGAGTTGAGGACTGTCTGTTTTTTTTTTCTTTTTGCTGAGCTTTTACTTGTTTTTTTCTCTGTGTGTGTGGTGCTGATGAGGACTTCTAAACTACAGATAAAAATTAAGATATATATTTATAATTTCTTTCATTTTTTTTTTTCCTAATACTTTTACAAAATTACACATGAGCGAATAATAATAATAATAATATGTTTTACTAAATTCAATGATATATGTCAGTTTTCTCTATGGTTTGTGCTTGAAATAGAGAGTTTTCAAGTATATTATGATGTCTGTCATTGATTTCGTTTTCTTCTTGTTCCTTTAGTGTATCTTTCTTGCTTTTTCTTTTTTTTTTTGCATGTTTTTGGCATCATTATTAATATTTAGGTTTACTTTATAAACACTTTATTCTTTCTGTAAAACTAATATTTTTTTTTTATTATTTTTTTGATAAGGAGTATTATTATAGTGTATGACTTCAATATTTGTTTATCCTTTCTGTAGCTGCTTATATTAAAAACGATAAAAAAAATTAGTAAAGAAATAAATCGATAATAATAATAAGAGTAAATACTATAAGGCCTATGTCTCATTTAACTTCTTCCTCTTCTCCTCATCCTCTCTATATTAAAGATATCTCAGTATTGAGTGAATTAAATTATGATTCCTCCACTTATTTCGGCCGTTGCCGCCTCTTTGCTAGTATGACAGACCCACGACTTCTCTTTACCTCAAGTGAACAATTAAAAGAATCTCAATTATTAGTAGAAAAAGTACAAAAACGCCTGCCTGGTTGGCAAAATATAATTGTAAAAGATTACCAATTCGCCCAACAACAACTTCACGCAATAATACATCCAGATACAAAACAAGCTATTATTTGGCCTTTTCGCTTTTCATCATTTCTCCCAATTAATTTATGTATGCTTTCTGGAATGTTACACCCATCACAGCAAACCCCGTGGCGAGGTATATTTTGGCAATGGATGAATCAAACATATAATGCAGGATTTAATTATTGTAATGGAAGTGGAAGTACATTACTTTCAACACGAGATATTTGTATGGGTTACACTGTAGCCTGCTCTACAGCGTGTGGGTTATCGTTTATATTAAATCGTTTTGCAGAAAATTTAACTAATTCTTCTTCTTCTTCCTCTTCTTCATTAACATCAAAATCATCTAAATTTACATTACGATTACTTCCAATATTAAAAATGTCTACCGCCTACACTGCGGTGGCCTGCGCTAATATCGCAAATATAAGTGTAATGCGTATGGGAGATATAATACATGGAATTCCAGTACAAGATAATATAACTGGAGAAGAAATTGCAAATGGAATTCCTTCTCGAATTGCTGGGCAAATTGCTCTTGCACAAGTTGCATTAAGTCGTATTTTAATTCCTTTGCCTTTATTATTACTTCCACCATTTATAATGGAATTTCTTTTTGGTCCTGGGAGGCCTTTAATGCCCTGGAGGAAAAAGTTATTTATGCCTATAAATATATTTGTAATTACATCAATATTAAGTTTAGCATTGCCCTTAAGTATTGCAGTATTTCCGCAGGAAACTGTAATGCCTGTTACAAAACTTGAATCAATATTTCAAGGATTAAAAAATAGTCGTGGGGAGGAAGTTACTATGGTGCGATTTAATAAGGGTATGTAATGAAAAGAAAGAATTAGAAATTTAAAAAAAAAAAGTCCAAATTAGTAATATATTTATTATTATACATATATATTGGTATTGATATTGATACCTTTCATATTAAAAAGAAAAAAAAAAAAAAATGATAAATTTGAGCTGACAAATAATATATAATAAGGGTGTGTGGGGGGGCAAATATTAACATTTAGACTGAGAATTTGGTCTGCATTTGTATTCTTTTGTGCATATCAAAAAAAAAAAAAAAAAACATTATATTTTTAAAAATTATTTATTTGTTTTGATTTTATTTAATTCTATTTGAAATTATTAATATTTTGAGTATTACTATTATTATTATTATTTTTTTTTTTTTTCTTTTTATTTTTTTTTTTTATAAATAATAAAAAATCTAAACAATAACAAAATAAAAAAGATAAACACCATCATATCGTACGAGTTGCAGTTTGTGAAAATAAAAGAGTGGAGATCTTTTAAAAAAAAAAAAAAGATAATAATAACTAGTATTAAGTTAAGTTAAAATATTTCATAGATATATTGATAGAAAAAAAAAAATACTATATATATATATATTCTTTATATGAATATTTCTTTAACATCATATGAGGGTATAGACCCAAATGATATTCAAGCACAAGTGGAAGAATTGTATAGTCACATACTTGCCTCTGTAGATGAGAGTCTTAATAGTGAACCTGGTGCGGGTTCCACTAATACTTCTTATAATAGTAATAGTTATCATAATAAAAATAGAAAACAAAATAATAATAATAATGTAACTTCTTCTTCTTATTCTGCTTATGGAGGTGGTAAAATTTCTGCTAATAAATCTGATAAAAAATTACGACCTGTACATTCATCATCACAATCTACTGCTGTAACTGCTATTCCAGCAGTGAAACAACAAAGTCTAAATCTCAATTATTCTGAAGCAGCACCTCAAAAGAAAAAAAATATTACTAATAATAATACTAATACTATTAGAAATGATAAAAATGTGAATTGTAGTACTCTAGACTTTTGCTGTCAATGTGAGGAAGTTGGAAATATTTCTTCTACTACTGATAGTAATACAAATAATGATTCTAATCCTTGTTCTTGTAGTTGTCATCAATCTCCATTAGGAGAAGAAACATTAGTTATGAATAATAATAATAATAATAATAATAATAATATTTCATTAAAAAAATTAATACCTCCATCTACATTTGGTAGTGGTCGTAAAGGAATGACTGAACCTATAAAGAAAAATTCAACACCCGGTCCAGGCTCATATTTTTACAATGAAGAAGTAGAAATTATTATTAATAATAGTAATAATAGCACACGTCATAAAATTACCAATTCAAATGTTAGTCAACAAAGTATAAAAGTAAAAGGTGAAAAAGCAACAACAAATGTTTTAGATAAAGAAAAAGTATTACGAAGACAATTTACTTTACTTTGTCAGTGTTATTGGAAACAATTTCCAGAACTTGATATACCAATAAATCCAGCAGCACATGCTATAAATTGTCCTTGTCAATCTATTCCTGGTGCATCATTAGAAAGTAGTGAGAGTAGTAAAACTAGTAGAACTAATAGTAGTAATAGTAATAGTAATAATAATGATAAAAAAAAATTATTATATAAAAAACAACAAGAGAGGTCAACAAGAAATGTTATTTCTACTCTATCCTCACCACGACTAGGTACTAATTATAATAGAAGTAAAGAAAAAAAAGGTGCTATATTTGGAACCTCTCCTAGACGAACAATTTTTGATGAAAAAGAAACTCAAGAACACCAAAAACAAAATCAAAATCAAGACAATAAGAAAGGGGGAAATAAATATAATCATCAATTGCAAAGTGAAAATAATAATAGCCCTAATGGTGAATCACAAAGTGGACGAGGTTTACAAAATCAAGATAGAACAACACCTTCTCATCATAGAAAAATATTAAATTCTTCATCGGTCTCACCTGGACCAGGAGCTTATAATATTTCTAGTACTTTTGAAAAAATAAGTGTAGGAAATAAGAAATCACGTGGTATTTCAATTGGTAGAGCTGCAAGACGTTTACATGAATTAACAGATGCACCAGGTCCTGGAACTTATAATACAGAAGTAAAAGGAATAACAGAGAATCAAATAATAAATAAGAAAAAAAATTATTTTTTAACAACTAGTCCTCGTCGACTTCAACTTGTAAGTACAAAAGATGCTGAAACTCAACCTGGACCAGGTGAATATCGTACAGAAAGTGTTACTAAAAATGATGCTCGACATAAAAATGCTCCTGCTTTTTCTTTCGGACGTGCTAAACTAACTTCATGTGGTAATTCACTTTTTAATATATCTGCTGTAGATAAAGGAGAAGAAATTCCAGGTCCTGGTTCATATGATATTGCTCCGATAATTCCAGAAAATAATTCAAAACAAAATATGAGTAAAGGTCCTATTATTACAACTGCAAGACGTGATGATAATATGTGGCGTGGTGTATCGTTTCAACCTGATACAATTCCAGGACCAGGAACTTATAATATTATAGAAACTTCAAAAGGACCTTCTTATTCATTACGTCCACGATTTACAGAACGTATTGAAGAAACGCCTGGTCCTGGGCAATATATAATTCCAGAAGAAGTAACTGGACCCAAGTGGACTTTATCATCAGCTCGACAAACTTTAATAAATGTACAAGAAACAAGTCCTGGACCAGGTGATTATTTTGTTCCAATATATGATTTAAGACGAGCACATTCTACAGCACCTGTTTTTACAACTGCACCACGTTTATTACATGAAATTTCAGATCAACATTCAGAAATTCCAGGACCTGGTGCATATGATACAATAGATAATAATAATAATAATAATACTATTAGTACTAGTACAAAAGGAGCTATAATAGGAACATCACAACGTATATTAAAAAATGATAATTTAGAAAATAATGTACCTGGACCAGGTTCATATATAGTTCAATATTCTGCACAAGAAAAACGAGTAATAGCACCTTCTTTTGCAACTACTTCTCCTAGATTTGATGAAACTACTACTAAAGATGCCTCTGTTGGACCTGGATATTATGATATAGATAATAAAATTAATTTATTAAATCAAAGAAGTGCTATTGTAGGAACTGCACCTAGAGAATTACCATTTGATAATTCTTCTAAACTTGATACAAATGCTGGTCCAGGAACTTATGATATTAATATACCTAAAGATGGTCCATCATATTCTATACGTCAACGTTTAACAGATCATTCAGAAATTGAAAATTTAACCCCTGGTCCTGGATTTTATGATCCACAAAATTTAATTTCAAGTCCAAATATTGTACTAGGTAGTGCCTCAAGATTTCAACCAAGTATTGAAGAAAAATCTAAGAATGAAATTCCTGGTCCAGGTGCATATACTACTTCTACAAATATAAATGGAGTAACATCTGCAGTAATTTTTGGAACAAGTCCACGTTTAATGTATCCTGAAGAATTAAATAATAATAATAATAATCAAGGAAGTGGTCTAGGTCCTGGTAGTTATGATCCACAAAAAATTAAAACTAATATGTCAGGTGCTGCATGGAGTAATGGCCCACGATTTACGCAAGATGAATATAATGAAATTCCTGGTCCAGGTGCATATGAAGTTGAATTACATTCTCCAATTCGTGGTTTAACGTTTGGAACTGCAGGAGAAAATTCAAATTGGCTTATTCCAACAGATTCAGAATTTTTACCTGGACCTGGATCTTATATTCCACAGAATCCAAAAGAAAAAAAAGGTCCTTCCGTAGTATTTGGATCATCACCACAACATAATCTTTTACCAGAAGAACGTGAAGCTTTAATGCGATCTACTATTGGACCAGGTTCATATGATGTTACATTACCTATTCCACATAAATTTCATGCAACATTTGGAGATTCAAAAAGTGAACGAATAGAAGATAAAAAATCTGAATTTATACCTGGTCCAGGTCATTATAATCCTGCAGATATGAATATTTCATCATCAAGAACTGTTGTATTTGGTACTTCATCAAGAATTCCTCAAGAAAATGAAAATAATGATATTCCAGGACCAGGTGCATATGCTTCAGAATCTGTAAAAGTAATAAATGGAGGTGAATCATCTCCTGGACCTGTTACATTCCCAAATGCTCCAAGATTTAATAATATAGAAGTAAACGGAACTACTAGTATTAATAATAATACACCTGGACCTGGTTCTTATACTATAGATGGACAAGGAGGACGAATAATAGGAAATGGAGGTAGTAGTACTGTTGTTTTTGGTACAGAACCACGTCTTTTTAATATTGAAGAACGAGAACGTGCATTATTTCCAGGTCCTGGTCAATATCAAATTAATAATAGTATTACAATGTCAAATACACCAGCTTATGGATTTGGAAAAGAACCTCGTATATTAGAAAATAATAATATGAATGAAATTAAAGATGTACCTGGTCCAGGTACTTATGATGTTATAATTCCAACTTTAACTGCCCCTACAATTAAATTTGGAACTGAAACACGTAAAATGGGACCCCTTATTCTTGCAGAGGTTCCAGGTCCTGGTGCATATGATATAATATCAACAACACAATCAGGAATAGGAATATCAAATGGACCTGCTTATCATTTCCCTATAGCTAGTAGAGAATTAAATATAAATTCAAGTGAAACGCCAGGACCTGGACAATATGATAGTAACAATGCAGAAAATTATTTATGGAATCGTACAGGAGCACAATCTTTTACAACAGGTCCTCGTTTTTCTAATACAAAAGAAGAAGAAGGAGTTATTCCTGGTCCTGGGCAATATATACCTCAAAATCCTAAATGGGAAACGTCACAAGTTTATTCTTTCCCTAGTGGTACTAGAGAAATTTCTAAAAATGAAAATGAATTACCTGGTCCAGGTACATATAGTCCAAATTTAATATTAAATTCTTCTTTTGCACCTGTATTTGGTACTGAACAACGTTGTACAACAAATTTAATAAGTAATAATCCAGGTCCTGGATATTATAATCCAAGATTACCTTCAGATGGACCTGCTATAAAAATTAATACTACTGAAAGAGGTATTACATTTGATGAAAATGGAGAAAATTTGCCTGGTCCAGGAACATATGATATAAATATACGAACTGATGATGGACCAGTATTTTCAATGCATAGAACTGCACCACGTGGTCCTACATTAGCAGAAGTAGAAAAATTACAAGAATTACCTGGACCTGGAACTTATACTATACCTCCTGCATTTCCTGCTAAAGATGGAGCAGGAACATCTGTTTCATTTGTTAAAGCAGAAAGATTTCAATCTCCTATTAAAGAAGAAGAATACCAAAATACTCCAGGTCCTGGTTTCTATAATCCTCATTTACCAAATTCTACTATAAGTACTTTTATTGGAAGTGCACCTCGTTTAGCTGAGTTAAATAATTCTACATTTAATACAGAAATACCAGGACCAGGACATTATGAAATTAGTCGTGGTGATCCTATAGTTAATAAAAATATAGATGGTAGTGTAGCATTACGTTTTACTTCAACACGTTTTTCTAATAATGAAGATAACGCTATGGCTTCTGAAACTCCAGGTCCAGCATCTTATAATCCAGTAGATCCTCGAAGTTTAACTCCTGGAGGAGTTAATAATAATATGAATAAAGCAATTTCTTTTCCTCAAGCTTCACGATTTAACTTAGCAGAATATCATAATTCAGCTTCTCAACCTGGTCCAGGAGAATATAGTATTCCTTCCACCTGGCAACCTTCAGGAGCAAATATTGGATATTCCTTTGGAACTAGTATACGACCAGGACCTGCTAATAATTATAATAATAATAATACTCAAAGTGACATACCTGGACCTGGTAGTTATGATGCAACTCGCTACGCTGAACGTTTTATGTCAGGTCCAGCGTTTACTTTGCAAGGAAAATCATTATATAATTTAGAAGAATCTCATGCAGCACAAATTCCTGGTCCAGGTACTTATTGCCCACGTCCAATAGAAACAATTCGTACAACAAATTTCGGTGTAGCTTCTTCAATAAATCCTGATGCTATTTTTGAAGCACACGTGAATGCAACTCCAGGTCCTACAACTTATAATATTCCTGAAACTCTTGACAAGCGAGGCATTAAAATTGGAACAGCTGAGCGTGATGTACAACAACAACAACAACAAAAAGAGGATATTCCAGGGCCTGGAGCATATTTAACAGGAGGCCCAATTGTTTTACAAAATACATCAGGTTTTACTTTTGGGAATGCCTCACGACCTGATGTTGTTTCAAATTCAATTCAAAACTTTCCTGGACCTGGTGAATATCATCATCCAATAAATCGCAAACCCTTTGCGCCTGTATTTTCATTTGCTGGAGCAGAACGCTTTAATGAGGCGGAAGCACAATTTAATAATATTGGTCCAGGACAATATTATCATCAAGAATCTAATGAAATTCAAGCTAATTCAGCATATACTTTCCCAACAGCATTACGAGAATCTAATGTAAAAGATAATAATAAAATTGGTCCTGGAGAATATTTTTATCCTCAACATTGGGATTTAACAGGACGTGGTCCTACGTTTCCTACAACTATGGGACATTATCCACCTACTTTAGGAGCTAATACACCTGGACCAGGAGCTTATCATGCAGAAGAATATACAAATCCAGGAGCTACAAATAATAAAAATATAAATACAAATAGAAAAATCACAACAGGTTAATATTATGATAGAGGGGAGGGGGGGAATTAATAAATTACCATATATATATATATATATGAAGCTATATTAACATTAATGAGTTTTTTAGTAAGTTTTTTTTTTTTTTTTTTTTTTTCATAGAAAAGAAAGAATCATAGATTATTAAAATATAGAAAAAAAAAAGAGATAAAAACAATAAAAAAATATTTTTTTTTTTGAACTTTTTTTCTTTTTTTTTTTTTTTTATTACAAAAAAAAAAAAAACACAATATTAAAATAAAAAAAAAAAAAATATAAAAAAAAAATAAATAATTATTTTTTTTTTTTTTTTTTTTTTTTTTTTTATATAGTTTAAGTGAATGACTAAATAAGAAATATAGTGTCTTTTTTTTTTTTTTTTTTCTAGAAAGAATAAATAATATTTAAAAAAAAGTGAAAAGGTAAATTTTTTTAAGTATTGGAACTTGTAGTTGAACTTTTGCATATATACTTAATAATTCTTATTTTTGTTTTGGTTTAAAAATGGTATCAGTATACAAGTATACTAAAAAAATTATTCATAACCTAATTATATTTATTTTTTTCATTATTTCTTTCTCTTTCTTTCTAATTTTTTGGGGGTATTCTTTATTCTTCAATTAATTAACCCCTCATTAAAAAAAAAAAACACAATAGCTAATTGATCGTCTCATCATTTCTATCCCAACCTTTAGAATAAAAAAAAACAGTAAAAGAAAAAATATATATATTTTTCTTGTTTTTCTTTTTAGATTTAGATAAAAAGGTTTTTGGGGGAGGAGTTGGGAATAGTGTAGTTGTAACGATAGTGTGCTTGCTTTTGTTTTTGTTTTTTTGTTAATTAATGCAACAACAATATCAAAATCAACAACAGCAAGAGCGGCGAAATGTATCAGTGTCTGTACCGCACCCTACACAAGGAAAAATAATGCAACAACCTTCCCATAATAATAATAATAATAATAATAATAATATGATTCCATTACCAGCAGGAAACCTACCTCGTCACTTGCAGGGAATTCCTAGATCTACAACTCCACCTTTATCTATTATGCGTGGGCCTCCTCCTGCTTTTCCTATTCATAGAATAAGTGGGAGTGGGCCAATATTAAATTCACCTCAAACACAAGGAAAATCTATTATGATTCCATCACCAGCACAAATACAAAATCAAAAACAAATAATGGGTCCGAAAATGCCCATGCCACACCCTATTGGAGCTCATCCTAGTAATATTAATAATAATAATAATATGCATCCTACATTTAATCAAAATATGAATCGTTCGAGATCTTCTATTTCTTCACAGGGAATAGGGAGAACAGAAGTAATGTCTGTAGAAGTAGGAGCAGCTGGTCGTGTAAATTCTATAGTAACTTCTAGTCCATCACGTGTTCTTCCTTTATCTTCTGGCCCACCACAACAACATCAGCAATTACAATTACAACAACAATCATTAGCACCTACACAAGGGAATTTACAACCACAGTTAACTTCTTCAACTGGTAATTCTGAAATTTCTCCTGCAGGTGCTAAGAGTGGTGGTTTTTGGAAAAGTTTAAAGAAGAATACAATAGATGCTATTACTGGTGGTAGTAGTAGTGGTGGTAATAATATTAATAATAATATTAATAATAATGTGGCGCAAATAGTACGTCCACCTGCTCCTGTTAGTTATGCGAAGGGTGGAGTTAGTCCAATGAGGCAACAGCAACATCAAGGTGGTTTAGGAGGAATTCATAATAATAATAATAATAATAATAATACTTCTACTACACATTTAACTAGTATTATTCCTACAGTGGGTTCAACTACAATTCCGTTATCGGGACGAAATGAAGGTCAGAAATCAAATTTGCAAATGATACAACATCAGCCACCAACTCAGCAACAAAATCAAAAACAACAAAATCATCCAACATCACTATCAGCTCAACAACAACAACATCAAAGAAGAGTTTCAATAGCTTCTACAATAGAAACTGGAAATAATAGTAGTAATCAAAATACTAATATTTCTCGTGAGTCTGTAGCAGCATCACAGCAAGTATCAAAAATAACACCTCAGCGAAATTTAATTGAAAATAATAATAATAATAATAATAATAGAATTGATCCAATTATAGTATCTCCCACAGTACATTTAAGAGATAATGTAGGAGAAGCTGGTATTGCCCCACCTTCTGCAGTACATATTAGTAAAGAAGGTGAGAAGGAACATCAACAATCCCTACAAACACGTCGTATATTAAAATTTCCTTCTCTTTTAGTTGCAGATAGTGAATCCGATTCAAGTGCAGATGAATCTGAAAAGAAAAAAGAAGTAGAGGAAAAAGAAAAAGAAGAAATTATACATAAAACACCTATAACTCTTACTTTTCCTGGAACACCAGAAGAACAGGCACCTCATAATTCTTCTTCAGATTCTTCTTCAGTTTCTGTTAGTGAGGGGGCGATTTCTCTTTCAAAATCTTTACAAGAACTACAGCAGATACAAGAAGAGGAGAATAATAATAATAATAATAATAATAATAATGATGATGCTGGAGGTGAAACAGTAACGACTTGGTTAGTTGATGCTTCCGATCGTAGTGCCTTATCAAGAGAGAAAACAACAACAACAACACAATTAGTTACAGATGAAACTATTATTGTACCATCAAATAAACAATCTAGAACAACTACTACAACTACAGGAAAAATATCAACAGCAACAACACCACTGCGGCAAAGAAGAATAAATAAAACGTATGAAGTTAACAAGAAGGATATTAAAACAAGAAATACAGCACAATCTATTTTAACTCCACAGATAAGTGAGGAATCATGTGATGTATTTGCGAATACCCAACGACCTCCCTCCCACACTACTATTACACGAACACCAACGATAGTACCACTAGAAAGAAATATGAAAATGAATAAAAATGAATTATCTACACGAGAAAACAAGAGAGGTCAACTTATTAAGAAATCTGAACCTCATGATGATAATGATAATGATGAAAAAGAAAAAGAACATATAATTAGTAAAGGACGTAGATTACCACCTCCATTATCTTCTTCATCTTCTTCTGTAGGAGCATCAATGCATACAGCTACTCCACCAGAAACTCCTCTCTCCGGGCATCATAAAACTCATAATAATAATAATAATAATAATAATCGAAGTTATCGTGGGGTTTCTTCTTCTTCTTCTTCTTCTTCTTCTTCTTCTCATCGTGATAAATCATCATCTCCTATTCATAGCAGTCGACATAATTCTGTAAAGCATACAAAAAAAAATTTACCACGAGTCACAGATCATCATCATAATCATCATAGTAATCATCATCATTCTATAAATAATGATGATAATGATAGTGTAAAAAGAGGAGATGAAAATATTAATAATAATAATAATAATAATAATAATAATAATAATAATAATAATAATACTTCCCCACGTCGAGGATCTGCTTCAAGAAAAGTAAGTCCTCTTCGTGTTCGCTATGGAAATAAGCATCATCGACACCGTAGCAGAAGTCATAGTAGTAATAATAGTCATAATAGTAATTCTAGTGAAAGTGAAAGTAATAATAATGAGCGACGAGTGCGGCCAGGTCATTCCCCATTTAGATCTTCCTCTTCCTCTGTTTTTCGCTCCAGAGATGTTTATCAACTCTATCGAGAACTTAAAAAACAACAACAACAATTACAACGCAATAGATTTTCAAGTTGGCGGCAGCGGGATAAGAAGGCGATAGATGATTATATTTCTTCTAATAAAAAAGATGATCATAATAATAATAATAATAAAAATAATAATCAACAAGAAAGTTCACTACGTCCTTGGCGACATACATCACTTCATCCTGTTCCAGTTCCCCCAGTAACTCCTTTACGTCGCCCACTAGGATATATAAATCTTGGAGGTGGAAATTATCGAAGTGTGTCTCGTGAATTACGTGGGAATGATAATAGCTCTAATGAG
>JASANY010000848.1:17500-22500 GCA_030849755.1 Trypanosoma avium
ATTCTCTTGCTTCTCTTGAGGAATTACAAACGTTACATTTATTAGAGGATTCAAGACTGATAGATTGTTTCGATACTAAAATAAAGTTTAAATCTCTTTGAGAAGTTAAGATAAATAATGAGAGTTTTAATGATTTACATTTAAAAATGTTAAGTGAATGTTGTAATTTACAAAATCATTATATTAAGGAAAGTAAAAGTCTCACTCATGCAAGTTTACCAATTAAATGTATTAAAAATTTTACCTAAAATTTCTCATGCTATTTATTTATTTATTTTTTTTTTTTTACGAAAATTATACTTGGATGATACTCATGAGGTTGTAACAGATGAATTATTAAATGAAATTTGTGAATATAAATTTTTAATTATTTTATCACTTACAAAATGTAATTATATTACAGATGTGAAACCGTTAACTAAAATAACAACACTCGAAGAACTTTATCTTTCTTAATCACCTTTTGTAAGAATGTTAGGGCCGCTTTTACCAATGCCTAATCTTAAAAAATTATATCTTAATCAAACTTCTGTTGTAAATGATAATTTAGATGTGTTTTATAATTATAGTCCACTTATAGAAGTAGATTTACGTCAATATGGAAGTATAAGTGGAGAAATTGTTTTAAATTTTAGTATTATACCAAGTCTTAGAGTTTTTTTAGTAGATACTATTATAAATGATAATAATAATAATATTATTATTATTATCCCTGTAATGCGACATCTTATGCTTGAAGGTAAAGGTGTAAAAGATAAAGATTTGGTAACTATTGCTAAGAGTAATAATAATAATTTGAAAATAAAAGAATTAGTTAATTCTATTCATATTACAAATATTTCACTATTATCTTTAATTCAAAATTTATCAATTATTTTACTTAATAATTGTAAAAAAAAAAAAAATAATAATATTGATCCTATAATTATAAATTACAATTATCTGGTTCTTTTGTAACACAAAAAATTATTGATAAAATTGGTAAAAGTAAATCACTAGAAATTCTTGAACTTGATTTTTGTGATAATGTAATAAATATTGATAAATTAAAAACAGTTAAAAGACCTAAAGAAATAATTTTAATAAATTGTAAGAATGTTAAACAATTTGATATTTTGTCTTATTTACCTTTACTTCGTTTACTTTCTTTATCTAATGTGCTTTTAGATGTGGATGCTGTAAAAAGTCTATGTAAATCAAATGATAATAAATTTTGTATTATTTATTTAAAATATTGTAGAGTTGAATCACCATCATATGATATAAGTACTTTGTATAAATTAAGAAGGAAATTTGCACAAAGGTTAAAAGTGATAGAATGTGTATTTTTTTTTTTTTTTCTTTAATATATATATATATATTTTTTTTTTTTTGGGGGTTTTAATATTAATTTATTTTTATTGAATTTATTTTTATTGAATCACTATCAATGGGCGTGTAGCTCAGTGGTAGAGCGTCCGTTTCGCATACGGAAGGCCTAGGGTTCGATCCCCTACTCGTCCATATTTTTTCCTGTTTTTTTTTATTTTTGGGGGGAGTGGGGAATAAAGAGAGGGTTTTTAATTTAAAAAAAATAAAAAATAAAATTGTATTTCTCTGAAATGGGAATATTTTTTTGTGAATAAATTAATATATATATATATTTGTATTTAACTTTAAATAAATAATCTTGTAAAAAATTATCCGAATATATATATATATATATCTTTTATCTGTCTATGTAAAAATCTTTTTTTTTTGTTTCTCTCTTTTTTTGTTTTTTTTTAATAATACTATACAGTAGGGGGGGGGGGTATTCTAGTATAGGGAACCTAATACAAAAAAAAAAAAAACTAATTTAAAAAAAGAAAATAGGGATTTGAAAGGTAGAATTTTTTGTTTTTGTTTTATATTCATTTATAATTTTTTATTGAATTCGTGCTGTCTCTTTTTTAATTTTTAATTTTTTTTTTTTGCTGCTCGTTTTTCGAGTATTCTTAGTCCTCTTTTTTTTTTTGTTTGTTTGTTTGAAAATTTAAATTCAAATAAAAAGAAAAGAAAAAAAAAAAAAGAATACTGAAAATTGAAGTTACTGTCAACGAAAAGAGTGAGAGAGAAAGAAAGAGAATTTTTTAAAGGAAGGGTGCTCAGAAGGGGGGGGAACTATATATATATATATATATATATATATATCTTTAATATTTAAGAAAAATAAAATACTAAGAAATATAATTATTATTAGTATTCTGCATTTAATAATAATAAAAAAAAGTAACAAACAAAAAAAAAAAAAAAAAATAGTAATAAATAAATAACTAAAAGAAAAAAAAAGAAATTATAACAATCAAATTAAAAAAAAATTATAATTATAATAAATAAAGCACAAATTTTGTGCCTGAACGAGAGAAATAAAAAAATAAAGAGGTTGTGCGAAAGTACAAATTTTAATTTACTCAAAAAAAAAAAAAAAAAAAACAAGAATAAACAAATAAATTTATTTATTTTTAAGGTCGATTGAGAGTTAAAGAAGAAATTAAAAAAAAAAAAAAAAAGAACTTATATATATATATTTTTTTTTTTTAAGTACCCTTCAACGAAAGTGGAAAAAGTAAAAATAATAATAATAATAACAATAACAATAAACAAACCGAATAAATAGTCAATAAGACCTATCATTAAGTTATTATTATTATTATTATTTTACTATTTATAAATAATTATAATTATAATAAAATGCTTTCTTGTGAAAGTTCTTCTATTATATTTACTGGGGCCCCACGGCTGCATGCTACCACTACATGTCCTGCAAGTATGTCCACAGCTATTGTACCTACATCTTCTTCTTCTACATTTACACGAAAAGAAATTCATAATAATATTAATAATAATATTAATATTAATAATAATATTTCAGTAGGAAATGGATTAAATCAAAACTTTAGAGAAGATGGAAGTTATGGGCGAAGTTATCACATGCAAGATGAAGTTAGTACAAATATAGGAAATGGAAATGGAGAGAATGTGATAAATAATAATATTACTAATAATAATAATAATAATAATAATTTTTCAGTTCAAGCAAAATCAAATGAAAGTGCGGAGGATGAAAGTATAAAGCGAACTTCTCCCTCTAATGGAGTATTAACACCAGAGGCTTCTACAAATACAACTTCTGCTAATGAATATCATGAGGAAGAAGAAGAAGAAGAAGAAGAAAATGAATATTCGAATAATAATAATAATAGTAATAGTAATAAATATTATTATCAAGAACAAGAAGAAGAAGAAGAACAACAACAACAACAACAAGAAAAACCTAAAATTGTTTCAAATACTTTAGAAGTTCATGATGAAGAATTGAATAATAATAATTTAACTACTGCTAATACTAATAATAATACTACTACTACTAATAATAATAATAGTAATAATACTGATAATATTTCCAATAATGTTGACTATTGTGATAATATTGTTGATAAAGCCAAGGTTGAAGTTTCTCCATCTAGCAAGGTAGATTCTACAAATATTATTTCTCATAATAATACTAATAATAATAATAATAATAATAATATTATTGTAAGTAATAAATCAATCAAGACTGACTTAGACGTCACCACCGCACGACTCGCGATTACATCTTTTTTAGAAAACTTATGTGAAGATAATAAAGCAGAGCCTGTGTTAACTTCAGACTTTCACTCTCATAGACTTCCTCCAATGACAGTTGAAAATTATTTAGAACGAATTACACGATATAGTCACGTCTCTGGTGAAACATTAACTGTAAGTTTAATGTTATTATTAAAATATTCTTTTTTTGTAGGACATCCTGTGAGTATTTATAATGTGCATCGATTATTAATTACAAGTGCACTATTAGGTGCTAAGATGCGAGATGATGTGTATTATAGTAATGAATATTATAGTAGAATTGGAGGAATTAGTAATACAGAAATTAATAAATTAGAAGTTCGATTTTGTTTAATGTTAGAGTGGGATATGTGGATGGAGGAAAGTGAATATGAAGTGTTGGTGGGACTTTTATTAGAATTTGTGAGGGAATTAAATAGTTTGATGTCGAGTTTAAATAATAATAATAATGAAAATAATAATAATAATAATAATAGTGAAAATGATAATGAAAGAAAATTAAAATGTTTTCATCGAGAGTTTTGGCAAAATAAATTTCGTCCTTGGAAGGAATCATTTGAATTAAATGCAGCCCAGCGACGAGAGAGAGTACGCAAGCAAACAGAAAATGATCAATTATTAGAAATTGAAAAACTTCGACGTGATGCTTCTTCATATATAATAGGAAATAATAATAATAATAATAATAATAATAAGTTATTATCTACAAATAATACATTGGGATTTCCAATGCAATATTCAGCAGATCAAGTTATACTTCCAGCAGTGTATACAAATAGGCCATTATCATCTTCTGTTAATAATAATAATAATAATAATAATAATAATAATATGAATATTAGTATACAACAACAACAACAAAAACAACAACAAAAACAACGTAATATATTTGATAATGCTTCAAGTGGAGAATTTGGGATTTTGCAGCGGGTAGCAGAATCTAATAATAATAATAATAATAATAATAATAATATTTCTTCTAATGGAGTTTCTAGTTCAGGTATTAGTATTCATGCAAAACCGTATTATTATAAGAGTGGACGAAGTTTTAGTGGTGGTTTTGTGGATTCACGAAATAATAATAATAATACTAATACTATTAGTAATAATAATAATAAACATCAATTTCAACATCGCTATAAAAGTAACAACCCAACACATCATGTGGATCCTTGCAATGATAATAATATTAATAATAATAATATTAGTAAAAGTATGGGTCCCACCTCATCTACTTCTGTAACAACTCGAGCCTGGCGTCCTTCTACTTATAATACGAATAATAATAATAATAATAATATTATTAGTTTTACGAATAATAATAATAATAATAATAATAATAATAATACTATTAAGAGTGCTAGTAA
>JASANY010000848.1:27500-77829 GCA_030849755.1 Trypanosoma avium
TAATTATTAATTAAAATGCTTTATTATTATTATTATTATTTCTTTTTATTTATTTATATGTTATTTCCATGTGAAATGTTCTTTTTTATTATTATTATTATTCCTATTTCCCTACTAGCTTTATATATTAAAGAGAATTTGCTTTTCTTTACCCCCTACTCACTCTCTGTTTATATAATGTTTATATATTTATATTTATATATATATATATATTTTGTTTATATATATATATATGTGATGCTTATTGCGTTAGTATTATTATTATTATTTAGAGGTATAATAATAATAAATAAATATTAATTAATATATTATTATTATTATTATTATTAATATTATTATTATTATATTTATATGTCTTCTCCACATTTTTGTTTGTTTGCTTTAAACACTTTACTACTATATATATTTTTTTTTTTTTTTAATATCTTTTATTATTTAATAATGTGTGTTTTCATTAATAAATTTATTATTATTATTATTGGTCCTTTTTTTTCTTTTCTTGTTTATTATATAATTCAAATTATTTATAAAAAATAAAAGTAATATATTAAAGGACAAACACTTCAAATAATAATATAAAACAAAAGAAAAAAAAACATAAATTTGATATTTATTTATTTATTTATTTATTTATAAATATAGAGAAATATTAATAAGGAATCCTATATATATATATATCCCCTTATATTTGCAGCTCATTAACAAGCATACATTTACTTATTTATTTATTAATAATATTATATTATTATTAATATATTTATATTATTATTATTATTAATTAATTAATTAATTAATGGAGTCAAGTTTACAATTACGTGTAAGTCGATTAGAGCAACAATTGCGACGATATACAAAAGCATATGAAACTCAACGGGAACTTCTCTTTGAACTTCAACATCGATTAAATATTGCAGAAAGTAATAATAATAATAATAATAATAATAATAATAGAAATAATAATAATAATAATAATAATAATAATAATGAGTTTCATCATCGCCTATCCGAGTTTCTTCAACAAGACCCTTGTAATGAAGAATATAATAATAATAATAATGACGAATATTTTAATATTAATAATATTAGTGAAAGTGAAATAAATAATAATGATAGATCAGAGTCATTATATAGAGATGAAAGTGATATTCACACTTATAATTATAGAAATAATAATATTATTAATAATAATAATAATATTAATAATAATAATAATATTAATAATAATAATAATAATAATAATAATAATAATAATAATTTATATATTTCCTCTACAGAACTCACCTCTGCTCTCACAATCGCCGCCGCCGATGCCGCCAGTCGCTTTTGTGAAGTTATGCGTCACTTGTGGGGAATTTATTTTAATAATTTAAATTTTAAATTAAAACAAAATTTATTTAAAAAATTAAATAAAACTTTTCATAAATTTGAAGAAACGCCAAGTGAGGAGACGTTGGGGGAATTGTTGGAATTATATCATCACATTGGGCCTGTATTGCAGGAATTACTAGGAATTTCATATAATAATAATAATAATAATAGTGAAGAAGAAGATGATGATGAAAGTAATAATGAGTTTCAAGAATATAATAATAATAATAATAATAATAATAAAAGAAGAAAAGAAAAGTTTATACTTCCGCCTGGTAATCCTTTAGAAGATGAAGTTACAATTGTGCAACACTTATCATTGTGTATTGCAGAGGCAACTTCACCTATACTAGCACTTGCACTTCAAAATAATAATAATAATAATATTAATAATAATAAAAATAGAAATAATATTAATAATAGAAATAATATTATTAATAGTAATAATAATATTAATAATAGAGAAGTAATTACCCCACCCCCAGTCCATTACACTCCAAAGAGGAATAGTAATAGTAATAATAATAATAAATTAGAAATTAATAATAATAGTAATAATAATAATAATAATTCCTCACATATTTATAATTCACTACGGCGACGATGTAATGATAGTTCACAAATAGAAGCTGCATTATATGGTGGGACCTGTCTAGTACCAAAAACAAGTCAAAATAATAATAATAATAATAATAATAATATTAATAATAATAATAATATTAATAATACGCCTCCTCATAATAATTTATATTTAAATTCATCACTTTGTGCTTCTGCTATTTCCCTCTCACCTGCTATATCTGATAAACACATCACAACATCATCCTATATAAAAGAAGAAGAAGAAAATAATAATAATAATAATAATAATAATAATAGAGAAGAATCAATAATATCATCTTCCTCCTCCAAAACAATTAATATTAATAATAATAATAATAAAACAAATATAAATCCATTTACACGATTACAACAATTACAAAAAGAAGAAGAACGAATATCACAAATATTAATTCACTTAGCAGCACAAAGACAAGAGAATGGAAGTGAGGCAAAATATTACGGTATGCATCGACAACTTGCTAGAATTAAAAGTGCTATTATAATTACAGAGAGAGAAGTAGAGGAATTAATAAATATTAAAAAAGAAAAAGAAGAATTTAAAAGAGAACGTGAGGTGTGGCGGCAACAACGAGGACGTTGATCGTTTTATATTTAAATATATATATATATATTTATTTATTTATTTTGCTTATTATATATATATATATATATATATATATTTATTTGGTTACTTTTAACACTTTATTAATATTATTATTAATATTATTATTATTGTTTTTTTTTTTTTTTTTTTGTAATTCTTCTGTTGTTTTTCATCCTCTCTCACATTCTTTTCTCTTATTTTATTTTATTTTTTTTTTTTTTCATTATTTCTTTTTCTCTCTAATATTATAGTAATATATAATATATACTAGTAATCTCTATAGAACGAATAATAAAATATATCAATTAATCCAGCGTAGAATTATCAATACCATATCATCTATATATATATATTTTAATATAGATAGATATATAGATATATTAGCAAGTAAAGTAAATTAATATATATATATATATTAATATTAAAAAAAAAAAAATGTCAACTAATAATAATAATAATAATAATAATAATATATTAATTGATACAATTCCTCCTGCGTGGGTCTCAACACTTCGTCCTTTCTTACAACGTGCTGAGGAATTCAATACAAGAGCTCCAATTGTTTCATATTATTTACGTACTCATGTTGCCTATATTGCTATGAAGTTACGAAATAAAAATAAAAATAATAATAATAATAATAATAAAGAAGAAGAATTAGCTGGCCGGCAATACCTGCTCACACTTCTTTCCTATTTAGAAGAACAAAAGAAACAACTTTCAAATGAATTAAATAATAATAATAATCATCATATTGATGGGAGAACTGTTTTAACAAAATATGCATTAATGTTATTTGCTCGTGCCGATGATGCAGAGAGAGCTGGAGAAGTAAATATGAATATAGTTCGATTATTTTTTACTTCAGCGTTATTATTAGAAGCTACTGGGCAATTTACAGATAATAATAATAATATAAATAATAATAATAATATTAATAATATAAATGGGGAATTAGATCCTATAGCAACAGAAAAGAGAAATTACGCCCGATTTGTTGCAGTTCGTATGAAAAAAGCAATTGATAGTGGGACACCTTATATAAGTCCTAATATTATTAATAATAATAATAGTAATATTGATAATGAAGAAGAAGAAGAAGAAGAAAATAATAATAATAATAATGTAAATAATAATAATAATTTATATAATACAATAAGTACACCACCACCACCTCCTCCTCCCTCACCACCACCGCCGTCATATTCAAATTTTTCCAAACCTACTCTATCAACAACTAATAATATTAATAATAATAATATTAATAATAGTGTTTTAAATAATAATAATAATAATAATAATAATAATAATACAGGAGGAGCAGGACCTTCAATGGATGCAATGATAAATGCTCAGAAATATGCTAAACAAGCAGTGAGTGCGTTACAATTTTATGATTACGCAAGTGCACGCAAACAACTTGAAACTGCGCTAAGACTTCTTGATAGTAACTGAGAGAATTTATAATTATATTAATTTTAATTATTATTATTATTATTATTAGTTGTTAATTATTATTGTTATTACATTTATTATTAGATTTGATTTGTCCTATTCTTTGTTTACGTTCTCTCTCTATATATATTTGGAGTGAAATATATATATATAGAAAGAAATAGGGAAAACTGAAGGGAAATTGTAGAGTCATCAAAGAAGAAGAAACAAAATAATAATAATAATAAAAAGTAGAGTAAAGAAAATAAGAGGGAAAAAAAATAAATAAATAAAAAAATAAAAAGTAATAATAGTCATAATATTAGCTGCTTTAATGATTTATTTATTGTTCTTCATGTTGTTGTTGTTGTTGTTGTGTTTTTTCAAGTGTTCTTTTACTTATATGTTGTTAGGTCTTCATTTATTTATTTTTAGTATTGCATTTATTTTTTATTTTTTATTTTATGCATGATGTGAGGAAGTACTGAATATTATTTTGAAAACTATTTATCAATAATAATAATTATTATTATTATTCTTTTCTTATTTCTATTTATTATTTATTTATTTATTTTCTCAATTCTTTTTCTTTCTTTCTCCTTACATTTTCTCTTAAGACAAGTTAAGACAATAAAATAATAAAAAGTGGGCACTACAAATAATTGCTAAAATTCAAGTTAAATTTTATTTATACATTTCCTTCTTTATTTTTATTATTATTGTTATTATTAAAGCTTTATAAAACAATAAATAATAAATAAACAAAACAAATTAAAATTAAATTAAATGATTTCTATAATTTGGCCTCTTATAGACTTTCTCACAGGTGTAATTATTCTTTCTATTATTTCATTATTTACTTTGGCTGCCTGCAGTTATTTTGATATTTTATATATTAAATATTATGAAACACATGCAATTGCTCAGCGCTGGGTAAATCATTGTAAGAAATATAAAGGAATGAAAATGTGGTCTATTGAAGATGAAGAAGATAAGAGTATTTAAATAATTCATACTAATAAATAATAAATAAATAAATTAATAATAATAATAATAGTTATTATTCGTAATAGGTAAATAATGATAATCATATTATTATTGTTTTAGTAATAATAATAATAATAATAATAGCAATAGGGTTTTGTTTTTATGAAAAAATGAAAATTATATATATATATATTATATTACATACATTTATTTATTTATTTATGTGCATCTTTGTTAAATTTATGTATATCTAATAATAGAAAAATTTAATAAGTAAAATTCAGAGGAAAAAAAGAAAACGAAAATAACGAACGAATGCAAAAATAAAAAGAATAATGAAAAACAATGAAAAATGAACATGAAAAAAAAAAAAATAATAATAATAAATAATTTATTAAAAAGAAAAGAAGAATGGAATTCCATTTTATTATTCTTTTTACTGTTATTATTATCATTACCGGGATCCTTTCAATACATATGTTTACATATAATATATATATATATATATTGTATTAGCTTTTTGTTTTTTATTTATTTTGCTTGAGTCTGGCCTCATTATCTTTAAAGAGTTGAAAAAAAAGTATATTATTTTTATTTATATGTTTCCTTTTCTCTCTTTACCTTTATTGGGAAATTATTATTATTATTATTATTAAAGTAATGAAATTAATGAAATATAAGTTTTGAAATCAAATTACCTATATATATATATATATATATATATTCTTTCTTTTTCTATTTTATTTTTTTTTCCTTTATTTTATATAAGTTATAAGGAGTCAAGAGTAAGAACAAACTAAATCAAAATAATATAAATTATTATTATTATTAGTAGTAGTATTATTATTATTTAAAAATGATTTCTTTCATTACAGATTTATTATGGCGTATATTTCTTATACTTCTTGTACCTGCTGCGACTCTCTTATTATGTACTCTCATAGATATATGGAGTTCAAAGAAAGTAAAAGAGGAGAATAATAATAATAATAATAATAATAATTTAAAAGAAGAAAAAGAAAAAGAGGAGAATAATATTAATATTAATAATAATAATAATAATAATAATAATAATGGGGTAAAGAAAATATTAATTGCCTACGCTACACAAACCAACACAGCATGTAAATTATCTCATAAATTATTTTCTACTTTAAATGCAGCATTACAAACTCAATATGAAATGCAATTAAATGAAAATAAAAGAAATAATAATAATAATAAAGAAGAAAATACAAATTCTAATTGTTGTTCTTCTAC
This sequence comes from Trypanosoma avium, assembly GCA_030849755.1. NCBI lineage: Eukaryota > Euglenozoa > Kinetoplastea > Trypanosomatida > Trypanosomatidae > Trypanosoma > Trypanosoma avium. Next base: position 33,757 of record JASANY010000848.1, read on the forward strand.
TAATTCTTGCTGCTGCTGCTCTAATAATAATAATAATAATAATAATAATAATATTAATCCCATCCCAGAAGTTAAAATTTTACAATTATCCGAAGAAGGAAATCAATGCAGTGTGGAGCACTTAATAGAAAGTAATCAATACGCACTTATCATTATCATTGCAAGTACATTTACTGATGGAAAAGCCCCAGACGCTTCTTTATCTTTTTCAAATATGTTACAAGACGCATTTAATGATTTTCGTGTTCCGCGTGATATATTAAGTAAAACTAAGTTTGCAATTTTTGGATTAGGTGATATTGCGTATGGAAATAATTATTTTAATCGATTTGCAAAAGATTTACATTTGTGGTGTAAAGGACTTGGGGCTGGTTTTATTGTGCCTCCAGTATTTGCAAGTGAATCCAATACAATTTCACTTTTTAATATATTTACTGCAGCATTATTAAAATGGATAGATCGGGCGGTGTTTACTTCAACAGGCGTTATTATAATGAAAAAAAAGAATATTATTAATAATAATAATAATAATAAACGTATAAATGAATTAAAAGATAATAATAATATAGATAGCGAAGAAAGTCAAAGTGATACCAACAGCAACAATGATAATAATAATCAAGAAGATGATGCTGGTGATGATGATGATGTAGAAGATATTATCACTGATGCATTAACAGAAAATAATGATAATAATAATAATAATAATGATAATAATAATGATAATAAACCTGAATTACTTTACCCACGCCTCCGTGATAACTTAACACGTCAAGGTTATCATTTAATAGGCTCCCACAGTGGAGTAAAATTATGTCGTTGGACAAAAGCAATGTTACGAGGACGTGGGGGGTGCTACAAACACACATTTTATAATATTAATTCATATAAATGTATGGAAATGACACCAAGTTTAGCGTGTGCAAATAAATGTGTGTTCTGCTGGCGGCATCATACAAATCCTGTGGGAAAACAATTTAAATGGAAAGTAGATGCACCGGAGTTATTAATTCATGAAGGAATACGTGGGCATCAGCAATTAATAAAACAAATGAAAGGTGTGCCTGGAGTTACACAAGAAAGATTAGAAAGTGCAATGATAATTAAACACTGTGCCTTATCATTAGTGGGTGAACCTATAATGTATCCTGAAATAAATAAATTTGTAAAATTATTACATGAAAGAGAAATATCATCTTTTATGGTTACTAATGCACAATTCCCAGAGCAACTTCGTAACTTATCACCAGTCACACAATTATATCTTTCAATTGATGCACCAACACCAGAGGAATTAAAAAAAATAGATCGCCCATTATTTGAAGATTACTGGGAGCGATGTTTACAATGTATTCACGAATTAAGAAAGAAAAAGCAAAGAACAGTGTTTCGATTAACATTAGTAAATAAATATAATAATACAAATATAAAAGCATATGTTGATTTAATACAAATGGGGTGGCCGGATTTTATTGAAGTGAAAGGAGTTACTTATTGTGGAACTAGTGATAGTTCAACATTAACAATGAAAGAAAATGTCCCACGACATGCAGAAGTGGTGGAGTTTTGTGAGGCATTATGTGAGGAATTATCAAAATATACAGAACCACGAGATAAGAGAGTTTGGTTAAATCATAATAATAATAATGATAATAATAATCCAGAATCGAATAATAATCATAATGTTAATGATAGTGGTGTTATAGAGGAAGAAAATAATAATAATAATAATAATAATAATAATAATGATAATAATACGATATTACAACGCCCATATAGTATTGCCTGTGAACACGAGCACAGCTGCTGCGTCCTCATTGCCCTCCGTCGTTTTTATATAAATAACATGTGGCACACGTGGATTAATTATGATAAGTTTATGAAATTAACACAAAGTGGGCGAGAGGATTTTACGGCGGCGGAGTATGCGGCCCCAACACCAGCGTGGGCGGTATTTAATTCAAATGAAAAGGGATTTGACCCACAACAGGAGCGGGTACGAAGAAAGGGAGGGAAAACAAGTGTGATTACATCAGGTTGTTAAAATATAATTATAATAATAATAATAATAATAATAATAATAATAATAATAATATATATATATGGTATGTTTTTATATTATAAACATATCATATTTTTACAGCTGTGATTACATCAGGTTGTTAAAATATAATTATAATAATAATAATAATAATAATAATAATAATATATATATATATATATATGGTATGTTTTTATATTATAAACATATCATATTTTTACAGCTGTGATTACATCAGGTTGTTAAAATATAATTATAATAATAATAATAATATATATATATATATGGTATGTTTTTATATTATAAATAAGATATATTTTTTATTAGAAATATTATATTTATATTTATTTATTTGTTTATTTATTTATTTTATTGAATTGGTTATTATTGTGTTGTAGTATTTAGGTTAAGGAATGAGTTAAAAGAGGGGAATGGAGTAATGAACTTTTCCTCAAAACTTCAAATTCTATATTTATATATTTATATATATATTTAGATATATACTTGCTTTTTTTTTTTTTCCTTTTAATGCTTTGAGTTCTTTATTTATTAATATCAATATTATTATATTTTCTTATTATTCTTGATATGAGGTGAAAAAAAAAAAAAAAAGAAAATACATGGTAACATAAAGTATATATCAAGAGAAAAAAGAAGAAGAAGAAAAAAAAATAATCGAGAAGTGTACGAAAAAAAAAACAAGAAAAAAAATCAAAAAGACAAAGAAACGAAAAAAAAAAAATATATATATATATATGAAGCGATTAAAAAAGAATAATTATAACTAATAATAATAATAATAATAATAATAATAATAATATTTCTCAGTAATGTCTAAATCAAAAAGACAAGAAGATTACATTCATAACATATATATATATATATATATATATATCATTTGAAATCTAATTACAAATATATAATTTATTTATTTTTCTTTCCTTTTTTTAATAGTCTTGTTTATATATATATATATATATATATAATATAATATATACAAAAAAAAAAAAAAGAATCATGACAACAAGTAATCAAGAAAGCATTGAACGAAAAAGTTTTCCTATACAAAAGGAAAAACAACAACAAAATAATAATAATAATAATAATTTAGAAGAATTACATCAAAATGAATTAACTCCACAGGAATTATTCCCCCGCCCCCCACGCTTTGCACTTTTTTCAAATTCAAGAAAAAGTCAAAGCCCATCAATTTCTCCCATGTCAACTCCTCAATTAAAACATATAACGAATAATAATAATAATAATAATATTAATAGTAATAAAAGTAAAAATATTATTATTAAATTAATGTCTAGTGAAACACGAGAACGAATTCGAGAGGAGAGTTTAACAAATTCTAGAAAAAGTTTAAACTCAAGTCATCAAGGCGTATTCTCAACAGTATCAACATCCCCACCAATATTAGAAGTAGAAGAAGAAGAAGAATTAAATATAAATGTTATTTCTTCTTCTTATAATAATAATAATAATAATAATAATAATAAAATCAAAATAAATAATGAAATAACAGAAGAAGAAACAACCGCCGCAGCATACTCCACCACAACACTCGCTACAACACAAACTATCATATCCGATGAAGCAATTCATAATATTAATAATAATAATAATATAAATGAAGTTAATATTCGAGTAATTATACGAGTACGACCACGAACTTGGAAAAATTCTACTTTTCTATGTTGTTATGTACATGAAAAGGAATCTGTAATTGAACATATTACAATTCCTCGTAGTAAAGTAACTGTAATGAAAAGTACACCACCACATTTATTATCATTATCACCAACTTCATCTTCAGTATTATCAATATCTACTGGGAGACAGTCTACTGCTAGAAGTAAAAAACAAAAACAAATAATAAATGAAGAAGAAGAAGAAGAATATGATGAGGATGATGATGATCATACTAATATTAGTAATAATAATAATAATAATAGTGAATATCAACAACATTATTATCATTCATTTGAAAATAACGAAAATAATAATAATAATAATAAAGAAAAAGAAAAAGGTCACAAAACACAATTTACATTTGATGCCACCCTCCCAGAAGCCACCACACAAGCTGAAGTTATGTATTGTGTTGGTAATCCATTATTAAGACATATATTAAATGGATATAATGCTACAATATTATGTTATGGGCAGAGTGGGAGTGGGAAAACACACACAATGATTGGACCTGGTGGTGGTAATATAGAGAAATGCAAAGAAAAAGAATTTATAGGATTAATTCCGAGAATGCTGGAGGAATTGTTTATTAAACTTCACGCAAAGTTTTCTGAAAATAATAATAATAATAATAATAATAATAATAATAATGAGGGGGAATGTGATGATAAAAAAAAATATAATAAAGAAGAAAAAGACGTTTCATCTATTTCACTGGAGGAATTATATAAAAACTCCCGATTAAAAGTAGAGGTTGCCGCCGTGGAATTATATCAAGAAGAACTTCATGATTTATTAATATCATATTCAACATTATTTAATAATAATAATAATAATAATAATAATAATGAACCACCAGTTTCAGGACGTTTTGCTCGAAGTACAACCATGATGGGTAGTGCAAGAAGTTCAGTAGGAATTCATACACCCAGACGATTACAAAATATAAATATTATTAATAATAATAAAAATAATAATATTAATAATAATCCATCATCTATAGTAAGTCCTAATGAAAAAGATAATTTCTCTTCTCCAGATAGTCATACTATTATAGAGCAATCTGAAAAAAGTCCTAGTGTTTCACGTACTTCGTTTCATATAAACTCCGGACGTCAACGTGAGTATCGCCAATCTCTTTCTTTACTCCCACATTCCTATACAAATACAAATAATAATAATTATAAATATAATAATAATAATAATAATAATAATAATAATAATTATATAATAAACTCCGCAAGAAGTTTACGATTACGTGAGGATGCTGAGAGTGGAGTTATTGTGGAAGGATTAACGTGGATTCCTATACAAACATATAGAGAAGCGATGCAAATATTAACACGAGCCTCTCAACAAAGACAAGTAGGCTCAACTGTGTTAAATGATAAAAGTAGTCGATCACACTTTTTCTTTTTTGTAAATTTACAATGGTGTGATGTGGAAAATTCTAATAATAATAATAATAATAATAATAATGAAGAAAAACAAATTCGAAATGGCTGGACACGTTCGTTATTAACTTTTGTTGATTTAGCGGGAAGTGAACGTGTGGCTGCTACAGGCGCTGAAGGACTTCAATTAAAAGAAGCTCAACGAATTAACTTATCATTAACTTTACTAGGAAATGTTATTCGTAAGTTAGCTGCTATAGGAGGAAATAATAATAATAATCATAAACATCAACAATTTACACATATTCCATATAGAGATTCTAAGCTAACGCGATTATTACAAGAAAGTATAAGTGGAAATGCATTTACAACATTATTATGTGCCATTTCACCAGATCGAAGAGACACCGCGGAAAGTTTATCAACTTTATATTTTGCACAAAATGCAAAAAGAATTCGAAATCGGCCTGTTATTAATCACACAATATCAAAAGCAGAGTTAATTTCAAATTTAAATATTGCAAAGTTACGAATTGCGTGGTTGGAGAGGCAATTGTATAGTGTAATGGGGGCGGCGCAGCAAGTTCAAGGTTTAAATAATAATAATAATAATAATAATAATAATAATAGTATACAAACAACAGGTGTAACGAATACAATCTTAGATAATAAAGAGAAGGAAATGCATGATGTAGTTTATAAATTACAATTATATGAAAAAGAATTACAGCGAGAACGTGCGGCGCATGCTAAAACACAAATAAAACTTCATGAAGAATATGAGAGAAGATTAAAGGTGGAAACTGAATTAAAAGAAAAACAACAAAGTAATAATAATAATAATAATAATAATAATAATAGTAGTACAAAAAGTGTTGATAAAAGTAGTAATATTTCTAGTTTTAGTACACAATGGAGACATGGGGTAGTTTCCCCATCATTGTATAATCATAATAATAATAATAATAATAAAGATAATAATAATGATTATTATTCTATTTTTCAAAAGATTCTTCAATTCCTTCATAATATGATACCAAATTTAAATAAACTTCAATTTAATAAAAATAAAAGTAAATTAAATTCGGCAACTTTGCGTGTTGGGGATCCTCTTCTCTTCACACCTATGAATCTTTCACCACGTTTACCTAAGAATTCTTCTTCAGAAATATATGAAAAGATGAATTCTAATAATATTAATAATAATAATAATAATAATAATAATAATAATAATGAGGGATTTTCTCTAAAGACATCTCGTTCTGATGCGGATAAGAAACAATTTGCTGAAATGATGATGCAACATGGAATTAATGATATAATTTAAAATTCGATTTATATATTTGCTTTTATATATATATATAAATATATATATATATATTTATATAATTATTTGGTAGAAAAAAAAAGAGTAGTTCGCTGCAAAAATCCCTATGCAGCCAAAGTTCATATATTCATATATATATATATATATTTATATATTTGTTTGTTTTTTGCCTATATTTCTTTTTTATCTCTTTTTTAAAAATCAAAAGAAGAAGAAAAAAAAAGATTTCTTTTACTAATTTTTGTTTTTATTTTTACCCCAAAAAACAACAAGTTTTGTATATTTATATACATAATAATAGTAGTGAATATCAGTCCTTTTTTTTTTTTTTTTGTTTTTGCTGTTCTTTTATTTATTATTATTATTTTTTTTCCTTATTATTAAATAATCCTATTTTTAGATTATGGCGACGCATATATATATATTTATATATATATATATATATATATGTGTGTGTATTATTTATTTATATCATTTCTTAATTATTTCTCTTTTTCTTCTTCTTTTTTCTTTTTCTTATTAATTTTTTCTCTATTTTGATGCATTGTTAAGATAGAAATAGAAGATATTAGAGAAGAAGAGAAATAAAAATAGAAAAGAAAAGAAAGGGATTTTTTTTTATTATTATTATTATTTCTCTAGTAATTAGTTTAAACTCTTGTATACAGTTAATACTGATATAATACATAAATTTATATATTGATATTTATTTATAGAGTTATTACTTAAATATTATTTATATATAAATATATATATATATATATATATATATATATAATTTTTTTTTTTTTTTAATTAGAGAAAAAATAAATTATAGTTCCTGTGTTTTTGAATTTATAAAGGAGGTTAAATAATAATAATAATATGAAAAATTCCATTAATAATGAAGAGAATAATAATAATAATAATAATAAAGAAATGAATCAAAGGCCAATATTAGGATTATCTAATAGTAATATAGCAAAAGGACCCCTACGGCGAAGACTAATTAATAATAATAATAATTCTAATATTATTACTAATAATAATAATAATAATAATAATAATAGTGAGGAGAAAATAAATAGAAGAATTAGACACAATACACCAATTACATCTGGAGAAGTATTAAAGCGAACTGTGAGTGTGAAATGTGTACGAAAGTTAAATAATACTATTAATAATAATAGTAATAATAATACTAATGATAATAATAGTCCACAAAAGAATGTAAAATATATTAAATCTCTATCCTCCTCAGCAGCCTTGCATGGATTTCGTCGAAGTGCTACTGTACATATTACTAATAATATTAACAATAGATTTCAAAAACAACATATAACTAATAATAATAATAATAATAATAATAATAATAATATTAATAATTCACAAGAAGTAAAAAAATATCGTCGAGCTCATTCCTTTACATGTACATCCATGTCTTCTTATTTTAGAACAACAAGTAATAATATTAATATAAATAATAATAATAATAATAATAATAATAATGGAATTTGGGGATTTTCACGAAAGTCTAATGATCATTATCAATTTATGAATAATTCTAATAATATTTCTAATAATAATAATAACAATAGTAATATTAGTAATAATAATAATAATAAATTAATTCGTACATTAACTCCAAAAACAAAATTCACAGCATTAGGAGGAGGACTTTCACCAGAATCTAAGAAAAAGGCTCTTCTAATTCCCTCATATAATAATAATAATAAAATTAAAAATATTAAAACTAATAGTGTTACTAGTCCTAATAAGAAAATAAATAATATTAATAATAATAATATTAATATTAATATAAAACGAGGAGTATCTAATTCAAATAAACCAACACTTCTTCGCCCACCTTCACTTACTCGTAAAACGCCAATAACAAATTTAAAAACAACATCAGGAATTAGTATGAATAATAATAATATGAATAATAGTAATATTAATAATAATAATAATATTTCAGCATCTTCTTCAATTCAACCTTTGTATACTCGACTTACTTCTACAATGCAGCGTACGGCCTCATCAAAGGTACGTGAGAAATCTATTAATAATAATATTATTTATAATAATTATAATAATAATATATTAACAAGAAAAACAAATATATTAAATAATAATACAGGAATTAGAAAATCAAGAGTAGCTGTGAGAACAGCCTCAGCCCCATGCTTTCCTAAATCAAATAATAATAATAATAATAATATTAATATAATAAATCATCGAGCACGTAGCATTAGTCAAAGACAATTAAAGCAAAATAATAATAATAATAATAATAAAGAAACAGAACATAATGATATGAAAAAAAGAGTTGTAAAAAGTACAAAACTTACACGAAGTATTAGTGGAGCTGCACCACAATTACAAAAAAGTAAAAATAGAACATTAACTCCTACAGGAATAAATAGAAATATTATTATTAATAATAATAATAATATAATTAGACGAACTATGAGTAATCCTTCACGATTACATAATTCTACTTTAACTTTAATACACACAACACCTGCATCTTTTTCAAAGGAAAGTCCTAATAAACTAAAACAAAAACAACAAATATTATTACAAAATAAATATAAAACTGAAACAAAACGTACTCCTAGTAGTAATAGTAATACTATATCTCAACGAAAACCAATTCTTTTTAATAATAATACTAATAATAATATTAATATTAATAGTATTCGCCCAACAAATAGTACACGTATTAGAGAAGCTAACACAAAACAAAAAGAAAGAGAATATATTCAACACGAACATGAGAAGTTAGCAGCAGAAGTACAACACTTACCTAGAGCTACTTGGGTTGCAGTTAAAAGAGAATTAGAACGATTAGTACAAGTTCGTGCTAGACGATCAGGAAATATTATAAATAATAATAATAATAATAATAATGAAAATGTAGAAGAAAAGGAAATAACAATGGGGGACAGAATTAGAACAACAAAACAAGAAGAAGAAGATGATGATATATTAATGCATTCAACTGAAGATAATAATAATAATAATAATAATAATAATAAAAGATATTTACACAGTACATCACATGAAACAATGCATGAATTAAAATATCGTCGCAGTAGTACAAGTGAAACTCGACAAGAACGATTACGAATACAATTAGGAATTTCCTCCCCAAACTATTATTCTTCTCCATATAATCAAAAAGGAGAAAAAATATTAATACAAAATGAAAATAATAATAAATTACGTGTTATACATAGTAGTGGTGAAATAGGAAATATTAATTTACTTTCACATCATTCTCAGAGTACTCCAGGTAAATCTAATAAAGTAATTGTATATTCTTCTACGCCTACTTTTTGTGATAATAATAATAATAATTCTGATTCTAATAAAGTTATAGATGTTGGAATAGATATAAATTGTAAAACTCCGATTACTACTATTATTAATAATAATAATAATAATTTGGAAGCTGTATTATCTACAACTGTAAACTGCAATGGAAATGAAGCATTTGCTAATACCTGTAATATTATTAATAATAATAAAAATAATAATAATATTAATCATATTAATAATGATAATGATAATATTAGTAGTAGATCTCCTTCTATTCGTCCTCCAAGTCCATTATTTGATTTAATAGTTGCAAATACAACTAAAATGAATACAATATCAACTTCTGTGGGAGTTGAGTCTATTACACATGCATCTTCTTATTATTATTCTTCAACTCCAACGAATTCTTCTTCTTTATTTCATAGAGATAATATATTAGAAGAATCCCCACTTCCTGTATTTACACCTCAGAGTAATAATAATAATAATATTAATATTATAAAAAAGAAACACAAGAAGAATAAGAAAAATAATATTAATAATATTAATAATACTTCTCATCAAGGTAGTGGTGGTTTTGTTTCACCTCCCCTTCAAAAACAACAACAACTAGAAGAAGAACAGATATATCATAGTAATAGTAAAACGAAAAATAATAATAATAATAATAATAATATTAATTCAATAAAAAAACGAGGTACAACAACTAGAAAGGCTCCTTCATTAAATTTCTGTAGAACACGAGAAGTTAATAGATTACCCCATACTGGAACTCCTTCAGGAAATCATTTAAATGTACGCTACCCACCCTCACAACAGAGAAGTTCTGGTTCAAATGGAATATTAAATAATAATAATAATAATGGTGTTGTACTTTCATCCGATATGCTTATTTCTCTCTATGCTACAATGCATGGAACTGCAGATCATAATTTAAGTAATAGTCTTCTGCGACCTTTTGAACGATTACGCTCTGGAAAAGAAAATAATAATGTTATTAATGTTAATAATAATAATTATTATTCTAGTATGAATGTAGGGCGTCGTAAAATGAATAGTTTGAGTCATAATAGATCAAATAGAAAAGAAAGTCAAAATAGAAATAGGAGTGGGAGTAATATTAATAATAATAATAATAATAATAAAGAAAGAAGAGGAATAATAAGAAGATCTAGTTTACAAGGAGGTGTTGCCACACGTACGTTATCATTTAGTGATGCTTTAACGGTTAATAGTAATGGAAGTATGAAGGCAGGAAGGAAACGTATATAATAATAATAATAATTGATAGAGTAGTTTACATATTTTTTTTTATCCTCTTTTATTTAATTTATTATTATTATACTTGTAATTATTATCATTATTACTCCTTTTTTTTTTTTCTTTTGGTTGCATTAGATATAAAACGAAGAATATAATTTTTTAGATTTTTGTTTTTGAATTCCATCAGATTTGGAAAAAAAAAAAAAAAAAAAGAGGTGTCACGTATGGTTTTTGTTATTTTGCAGACCTGCGTTTTATGGTTGTTTGTTTCTTTCGTTCTTTTTTTGTATTTTTCTTTGTTTAGTTATCATTTATATATATTTACCTTGAATTCTTTCTACAGCATTGAAATATATATATATATATTTTTTTTTTTCTGACCCTTGTTAAAAATCTCTATCTCTCTATCTCTATCTCTATATTTCTATTTCTGCTTCACTACAACAAATATCTTTATCCTTTACCTTGTTTTGTTCTCTCCCTCAGAATTCACCCACCTTTTTCAAAGCGAACCAAAAAAAAAAAATTAGCAACTATATATATATATATATATCCCCACATATATATCCACATATATATATATATATAGTACCCCCCACTATTATTAATTATTATTAATTATTATTAATTATTAATTATTATTATTATGCTTGCCAGTGTATTACGCCGAGAGGCCCCTCACCCCGCTGCCTCCCACGCCGCCATTGCCCCCGTCGCCGCTATCGCGAGGGCTGCGAGCTACACAAACTTCAGCACTTTGCGCCCCCACGCCCATCATGAGCCCAACTTCAGGGCCCGCCCCCTCGGGTGGCGGGGGTGGAACGACAAACACTTCCAGGACCCCTACGCCGCCTTCGCCCAGCAGTCCCCGGTGCGGCACGTCGATCGATTATTCGCGGGGTTTTGGTTCGGCATGGGGCACTTTGCGATGAAAGACTTTTTTGGAATATTTCACTGGAAGTTGGCGCTGCGACTCGCGTTTTGGGGCATGGCGGGGTGGGGCTACGCCCTGGGGACGTACGCCTTACGCATGCACAGGAATGGGTGGGAGTGGAAGAATCGAAGTGCGGTGTTTGCCATGGAGTAATAAATAATAAATAATAATAATATTGTTATGAAAACGTTTATTATGATGATGATGATGATAATAAGGAGGTTTGTTTTTGTTTTTTGTTTTTTTGTTTTTTACAAGAAGAAGAAGAAGAAGCAGGAATTTGTAATTGTAAAGGAAAATAAAAATAAAAATAAATAAATGGAAGTGGATATTACAATATATATATATATATATATAAATAGAGGAAAGGAGTGTTAGGGAAAAATATAAAAAAAAAATATATATATATATTTTTTTTAAATATGTATGTGGGAAGTAAAGAAGTAGGTGTTATTTGAATAGGGGAGAGAGGTGAAGAAGAAAAAGAAGAAGACAACAAGAAGTGTTTGAGGTTTTAGGTGAAAGAAGGGAGGAAAAAAATTAGGAAGAAAAAATAAATAAATAAAAAGAAAAGAAAATATAGTATAAAGGGGAACCAAAACGAAATAAAGGGGGAAAAAAATAAAAATGGAAAAACAAACAGAAAGTATATGGGATTATAAAAAATAGAGAATAAAGAGGAGAAGAAGAAGAAATTATTATTTCTCTCTTTATATCTCTTTTTTTTTTTTTTTTTTTTTTTTTTCTTCACCTAATTCATCATTTACTTCCTTATATACTGTCTGTTGTTGTTGTTGTTGTTGTTGTTTTTTTTTTTAGTATTATTTTTTATTTATTAGTGGAGGAACGAACAGTTTATTGGGTCATTGTGTGTACTTTTTTTTTTAATACAAAAAGGAATAAAATATTCCTTTTTTTCTATATATATATATATATATATATTCATCTATATTTATCATATTTCTTGTTTTATATATATATAATTTATTAATACTGTCTTTTTTTTTTTTTTTTGATAATAAGGTCTGCAACAGTGTAATAATTACATTGATTACAGAAAATAGATCAATATTAAATTTTTAAAAAAAAACATTTTGATTTAATTCAATCACATAAATACATTTAAAAATATATATTTATTTTTTAGAAGAGATGCTCTCTTATTCTACAATATCGCTTCGTCATGGTCGTATTTCATCTATAAATCCCTCCGTTCGTCTCTTGCGTTCATCATTTCAGAATTCATTTCATAATAAATTTTCTAATATTAATAATAATAATAATAATTTTATTGATATTAATACATTATCATCTTCCTATTATAATTATTCTACTAATTCACTATTGCCACCTTCATTACAGTTCTCCTATAGATATATGAGCAATAATAATAATAATAATAATAATACTCCAGCTGAGCCCCGAAGAGCCTACCCACCATCAGATTTTCCTGAAAAAACATTTCTTAAATGTATTGAAAAAGAAATAGATGATGAAAAGTTAAGATTAGATAAAGAAGAGGGGCCACCAGTGTTAAATGGGTGGGAAATGTTTCATGCAACAGGCACAAGTATTATTTACGGCCGCCGGTATTGGATGCCACCTAGCTCTATTTCAAATAATAATATAATTAATAATAATAATAATAATAATAATAATAATAAAGAAAAAGAAAATAATAATATAAAAATTCCACCAAGAATAATGGAACGACATACAATTCGAGTGCAATTAACAACAAGAGATCCATCATTAGATCCGGAGTGTAATATTCGTGGGGAGCATTTTCCATTTTCATTATTTATACAACCTGTAGTGATGAATCAAACCAATAATAATAATAATAATAATAATAATATGATGAATTCTATTAGTAATAATAATAATAATATTACTCAAACTATTTCGGATGCTTCTTCTTCTTCAAATAGTGTTGAGAATAGTAAATTCTTACAAGAAAAAAATAATAATAATATTAATGATGAAGAAGAAGATCAGGAGCGTGGATTATATGAACAAAGTATAGAAATACGAGCCGATTTTGTCGATGGAGAACTCGTTATTGATAATGTTGTATTTCATGGTTCATTTAAACTCCCATCACACAATAATAATAATAATAATAATAATAAAACTGTAAATACAGAAGAAAATAAAGAAAACAAAGAAAAAGAAGATGAAGATATAAAAGAAGTTCATTATAATCATATATTTAGTGGATACCCAGGACCTAACTTAGATGAAGCTGAAGAAGAAGTATTAGATGGATTACAATCATATTTAGCAGAGAGATGTATTGATGATCAATTTGGAGAATTTATTAGGCAATACTCTGTCTGGATTGAACAAGTAGAATATGAGAGGTGGCTGCGACAATTAAGAGATTTTGTAGCAGCGTAGAAGAAAAAGTAAAAAGTAAAATAGATAAATAAATATAAATATATATATATATATATATTATTATTATTTATTTATTTTTAAAAGAAGAGGAAATGAAAAGATGGAGGAATTTGATTATGATAATAATAATTATAATAAAGATTGAATTATACATATATATATATATATTGATGATTTATTCTTTATTATTATTGTTGTTGTTTGTTGTTGGTCTATTGAGGTGTGTATATTTTATAGCTGCAATTAAAAAAAATAGAGAAAGATATTTGACTAAATTTTTCTTAATAATCTTTTAGTATATATATTTTTTATACTATTATTGTTGTTGTTTTTTTTATTGTTTTCAAATTCTATTTTGTACCTATTATTTTTTATTATTCTATTTTATTTTAAAAACTTCCCCCCTACCCCCTAATAATAATAATAATAATAATAATAATAATAATAATAATAAATAATAAATTCGTTAATAATAACAATAATAATAAGAAAAAGAAAGAAAGATGTCTGCACACAATAATAATAATAATAATAATTCCCTCCCACTTCCCCCACGCCCAGACCCAGTAACACTTGATCATATATATAATGCATTAACTTTACCTGAAGTTAGCTTAGAAGAAAGAGCTTATCATCTCGTAGCATTAAGTACTGTTGCTTTTCATCCAAGTGTGAAATTATATTTATTTGAACATACGCCATTACATACTATTAATAATAATAATAATAATAATAATACGAATAATAGTAATAATAATAATAATATTATTATAGAAAATACAAGGAGAAGAGAGGCTGTATTAAAAAGTATTGCTTTTTTTCTAGCTCAACGTAATAGTGCTGTGGCTGAAGAGTGTCGGTGGGAAACTGTTGCATTAATTGGAGAATTATGTCGACTTGAAAATTTTAATTCACAATTCATTCGAAATAATAATAATAATAATAATAATAATAATAATAATATTATAGCCCCACAACAGGAAATTGCAGAAAAAATTAATAAATATGCGAAGGCTAATTTAGAGTGTTTAGCACAATTACCTTGGTTTGTCAAAGCAATTCAAGATCTTATTGGGGGTGAATTTATGAATAAAGAAGAATTAGGAAATAATTCAACAACAACAGGAGGAGAAATTTCTTCTTCTACAAATGTAAGAAAAGCAGCAAGGCAACGTAATAATAATAATAATAATAATAATAATAATAATGATAATAGTGTTAAGGAAACAGATGAGGATGTTTGTATTGCATTAAAAGATATTCTTGCAGCGTTACCTACTGTTATAAAGTCTAATACTGAAGAAGATAATAATAATAATAATAATATTATTATTAAATGGTCCACAGAACAATTAGAGCAAGCACATGATTTAATGTTTCTTGATGCCTCTACAACAATGTTACATTTAATTCCTCTTGTTTCCCGAAGTAGTCATCTTCAATGTTCTTATTGTGAAAAACGAATAAATAATAATAATAATAATAATAATATGCTTCTTCGTTGTAGTAGTTGTAAGGCTGTATATTATTGTGATGTGAATTGTCAGAAATTACACTGGTCTCTTGCTCATCGTGTGCCTTGTAAAAGTTATAAGCAACGTGCCAATGATATTATTGCCCAATATGAAGCAATAAATAAAAGTAAATCACGAAATAATAATAATAATAATAATAAGAAAAAACAACAAAAGAAACAAGAAGAAATGGTGGCAGTATTAGAAGTTCCTATTGAACCTTCGCTTTTTTATGAAACTCGTCGATATTTGTATGATCACAGGGATGATTCCTTTGCGGAGGTTTCATTTAATGATTATTTTATGAAATATACAGTTCGTGGAAATTAATTAAATATAATTATAAATATAAATATAATATATATTGGAAGAAGAAGAAGAAGAAGAAAATTTAGAGGATTGTTTTTTCTTTTGTAATTGTTTATTATTGTTATTATTATTAGCAAAAAACAACAATAAAAGAAAGAAAGGTGGTAAGAAAGAAAACAAAAAAATATATATATAAATACATTTGTAAAAGTAATTAAAAAAATTAAATAATGATATTAAAGGCGATTAAAAAGATGGATACATAAAAACAGATAATTTAAAAAAAAATAATCAAAAAATGTTTTTTTTTTTTTTTTGAAACAAAAGAGGAGAATGAAGGATTATTAACTTAAAATTAGATATTTCTTTTTTTCTTTTCTTTTATCTCATACCCACACAAATAACACCAAAAACCAAAAAGAATAGTTGATACATTAGGAAATAAAAACATTTATTATTATTATCATTACTACCTCTACTAATAATAATATTATTATTATTATTTAGAATTATACAAAAACAAAAACAAAGAAATATAATTATTATGGATAAACTTACAAGTGTTGTTAAAATTGTAGGTGGTGGTGGTGGTGGTGGAAGTTCAAATGATTCTACTTCTAATAATAATATTGGTATTATTGAAGCAAATGATAGTGAATCCCTATGCCCATCCCTATCATGGAAGCAACGTTTAATAGGCTGTGCCTGTTGTATTGCTTTAGGCATGTTATTTTCATTATTAAGTTTTATTACAATAATTCAAATGGATCTTGTCTTCTTTAGTGTTTTATTCTCCTTAGGAAATGCCGTTTCCATCTCAGGTATGTTATTTCTTGCTGGCCCGATGACACATTTAAAAAGAATGTTTTCAGAAGGACGTTGGATTGCAACTACAGTATATTTAATTTCATTAATATTAACTTTATTAGCAGCGTTATTATTACATAATGCGTTATTAGTATTATTATTATGTTTGGTGCAGTTTGGGGCGATGGTGTGGTATGTGCTTTCATATATTCCATTTGCGAGGGATGCTGTGAAGTCGTGTTTGAGTGGAATTTTGCGTTAGTGATATTTTATTATTATTAATTGTTATTTTTATTATTATTATTATTATTATCATTATTGTTATTTATGATTTGTGCGACTTTGTGATTTTCTATTAAAATGGAAAAAAAAAAAAAAGGAAAAAAAGAAAAAAAAAAAGGGGGAGGGTAGAGACTATTATTATTATATATCAAATATGATATATAAATAAAATATATTTGTAAGGATCTATATATGGTGTCATTATACATGCTTTGTCTGTTTTTATTTTATTTCTTTCTCTCTTTTTTTTTTTTTTGTTTTTTTAATTTAAAAACTAATATTATATATATATATATATAGAAATAAAAGAAAAGGAAAAGGAAACGAAAGGAGGGGGAAAAGTAAGATAATAATAATAAAAAAATACATAAATAGTAATTAATGGGAATACACTCTAAAAAGGGTCGAAAGACAAAATCTCGGGCGGTACATAATAATAATAATATTACTAATAATAATAATAATAATAATATTTCCTCAACTCAACCAGCATGTGTAGCAAAGTTATATTCACAAGATTGGGCAATTGTAGAGGAAGGTTGTGCTGATATTGCTGCCTTTGCACTTCACCCAATACAACATGCAAATTTAATTTTACATTCAGTTCCTCAGAGACTTGCAGAACTTTTACTTTTTACACAAACTAGTATGAAGAGAGAAGAATCTACTATTAATAATAATAATAATAATAATAATAATAATAATAAAGAACAATGTGGGGTATTTTATTTACAAACAGCAGCCGCAGAGGCGTTACGAAATTTAATTGTAAATAGTGTAGAAGATGCTGTGGTGGATGCTTTAGCTTCTGCTATTTTTCCTTTTACTAATTTTCAACAACAACAACAAGAAAAAGAAAAATGTAGTTTTCGTGATGGATTAGTAAAATTATTACTTTCTACTTGGGAAACTGTACAAAAGAGTTATCAAGAGGCTCAAGTAGTAAATGTGGAAGGAAATAACTCAGAAAATAATAATAATAATAATTTGAATGAAGGTACAAATGTTAATGAAACAGATGAAATGAATTCTAATAATAATAATAATAATAATAATAAGAGTTCTTCATTATTTATTGCAGCCGCACGAGCTCTAGAAGAATTATTACATTTACTTGTTGTTTGTGTTGAGGGAAGTGAATATATTGCGGAAGTTTTCTCTGCTCCACTTATTATAAGAATGTTTCTTTCTATGCTTGAATCTACAACAGCTATTGTATGGAATAATTTACAAAATTATGAAAATGATAATAATAATAATAATAATTCATATAAAAGACGTGAAATAGATTTAATGTCTGCTATAGCTGTAGCTGCTAGTGAAGTATTACATGTTCTTAGCGGAGATAATGAATTACTTTCAACATTTTTACAATCACAGGAAACAATAGCCCCACATCAAACTTTTTTAAATCAAGCTATTGATGCTATTTCTATTTTATCTTGGTTACAAGAGGAAAAAGATAATAATAATAATTTATTAGATAGTGAAAAAGAAAATGCCATACTTCTACAAATTTCTCGTCAAAATATATTATATCAAATGTGTGAAGTTTCATTACATATTCAAGGAACTCTTATTAATTCTGCTCCAAATTCAATTAATGCCGCCCGTATTTTACCTTTAATTGTAAATATATTAAATTTCTATCCTCCGTATAGTGAATGGCGCCGCACTGTGCCTTTATTATTACAAGAATGTAATTTATCAGAAGAAATTCGTACAATTTATATTTCTCGTGCTTTATATAGACTTCGATGTGATCAGGCGGCAATTAATGTTTTACATGCTGTAGTAGATGTTATTTGTAGTTATAATAATACAGAAATGGAGGATGAGTTGGCGTTTCAAGCAAATTCAGAGGCAAAATTATTATATAATACCAATGCGATGTTTGTGGTGGGAAAGTTAATGAAAGATGCCCTTCGATTACCCACAACAAATGATAATAATAATAATAATAATAATAATAATATTATTATTTCAGATTCTATAATAAATCAAGAAGATATTGTGGTTGAAAAGGCATTACGAGCTGCCGCTGGTAACTCTGGTACTGGTGGAATTATTACAAAATTACAATTACTTGTACTTTCTAATGAAGTTGGGGTTTGGAGTCTTGCAAATACATTATTATTAATGATTCCCTGGACTGGACTTGGGGAAACTCCAGCGTGTATTTGGCGTGCTATTATAAATGCAATTTGTACTCGAGCCAAACTTGTTTCAGAGGCAAATACAAATACTTTAACAAATGAAGAAGAATTTGGAAATAATAATAATAATAATAATAATAATAATAATTCAGATGTTTCGGTGTTAACACCACCTGCTGCAATGCATTTCTTACGGTTACAATTAGAATCTCTGGTACAAATGCTATGGACTATGCAACGAAAGCAAACTGCCTCTAATAATAATAATAATAATATAACATTACAAGATTTAAATCAACTTCAAGCTTCTCCTAGTGATGTGGATATTATTACACGACTTGCCTGGGAATCACACACTTCAGCCTTACAACGTCAAGCCTGTGTTGGTGTTGTGTGTAGTATTTGTAATTCTTTTAAAAATACAGAATCCATTACAGCTGCCACTCGTTTTGCACTTGCTATTTTACAATTTAATAATAATAATAATAATAATAATAATATAAATACTACTAGTATACCTCCATCAGGAGAAGATAATCGAAGAAAATGGCTGGCACAATTTATTCAAAATGATGCAATTTGGCGAGTACGATGTGAGGCGGCAAATAATATTATAGATCTTTTCCTTGATGAAACATATGATGAAAGTGTGTATATTCCTCTTCGAGTACATAATACACTAAAAGAATTTTTAAATACATTTCAATTATATATAAAGCAAAGACAACAAACAACGCGGGAGGTGCGGCGGAATTATAAAGTGGTGTTACCTGAAATTCATGATTTAGAACACTGGCAGGAAGTATTGGAGAATCTCAGTGGATTTTTGGAATATAAAATACAACAAATTGGACGTCAACGGTTAGCGGCGTAAAATAAGTAAATAAATAAATATAAATAAAATAAAAGTTTTGTCGTATAATTGAGAAGGAAAAGAGAGAAAAAAAAAAGGGTTTTTTTTTTTTTTTGATAATTTAAAAAAAAGATATAAACGAATTTTTTTGTTTGTTTATTTTATCATTTCTTATTTTAGTTCAAACTTATTATTATTATTATTTTTTTTTTTCCCCTCTGAAAATTAGATTTTTCTATCATATTATTTCTTATTATAATTATTATTGTTTTTTTTTTTTTTTTTTCCTTCTTTTTATTATTTTATTCCCCTTATCAAGGAACGTATTTAGAGTAAAATTATTTATTTATTTTTAAAGGTATACAAATATATTAATATATATTTCCCATTTTTTTTTTTTTTTCTCTTTCTCTTTCTCTTTCACTCTGTATTATGTCTCAAATTCCAGATTACACTATTAACCCACATGGTTCTCCTGTTCTTATTGGTGTTATTGGTGGCTCCGGTATTTATCAATTAAACATTTTACAAAATCCCAAATATTACGCTATTGAAACTCCCTTTGGTTCCCCTAGTGGAGAGTTATGTGTTGCAGAAGTAAATGGTATTGCCTGTGCCTTTTTACCTCGCCACGGCCCACAACATTTACTAAATCCAAGTGAAATTAATTATCGAGCGAATATATATGCAATGAAACGATTGGGTGTGCGTTATATTATTTCTATTAACGCCGTGGGTTCCTTACATGAATCCTATCAACCCGGTGATCTTGTACTGGTGGAACAAATTATAGATAAAACAACTGGGCGAAAGTCAACTTTTTTTGAAAATGGAATTGTGGCCCATGCCGATTTTGCCCACCCAACCTCTGATATATTTCGTGAAATTGCCGCCAAAGCTATTTATCAAACTTTCCCTGAACTTTTAACTCATAATACTAATAATAATACTAATAATAATACCTGTGATTGGAAGCTGCATCATCATAGCAATATCACACTTGTCACCATGGAGGGCCCACAATTTAGCACAAGAGCGGAATCGTTATTAAATCAACACATGGGAGGACATTTAATTGGAATGACAAGTGCAACAGAGGCGAAACTTGCCCGGGAGGCGGAAATTGCATATTTAATTATTGGAATTATAAGTGATATGGATGCGTGGAGTACAGCACGGCCGCATGTGACTGGGAAAAGTGCCCGAGATGTGTTAAAAAGCTGCGCCGCCCGGACGCAAATGTGTTTACCAAATATTATTAAAGAAATTGCAAATATTAAATTTAACGATAATGCACATGGGGCACTGGAGACGGCAATTTGTACAGGAGCGGAGGCGATTTCAAGTGAAGTTCGACAACGACTGGCACCATTATTGGCGAAATACCCACAATATGCTGTGGATAAAAAATAGTAATAATAATAATAATTAATAAGAAAAAGAAGAATATATATATATATATGATTTGTTGACATAAAAATAGGGATTGTTGATGTTTCTTTTATTCTTCTTTGTTTGGGTGTCTCTCTCTCTCTCTCTCTCTCTCTCTCTTTTTTTTTTTTTTTTCTCTATTGTTATTTTATTTATCTTTGTTTTAAATAATTATATATAATGAGTCTTTTTTCTTTTTCTTTTCAATTCTTCTTTCTTTCTTCTTTAATTTTCCTTTTTAGTCTAGTTTAGTTAATTTCATTAGTATTGATTTTTTTTTTTTTTTTTTTTGCTTTAGGCAGTTGAGGAGAATCAGCCCTCATTGTCTTTGTTTAAATTATTTTTAGTTTTTTTTTTTTTTTTTTTTTTTTACCCCTCTCCTATTTTCTTAATATCGATCTAACCTCTAGAAAATATATATATATACATAAATAAAAACAGAAAAATTATTATTGTTATTATTATTTTTTATTAATAATAACTAATAATAGTAAGTTTTTTTTTTTTATGGGGGCACAAGTTTCACGTGTGGATTCATTCATGGGTCTAAACTCACGTCATCGTTTTTCCACCACATCATCCAATACTATAAATAAAAATAATAGTAATTATAATATTAATAATAAAAGTAATAATAATAAAAGAAGATTAAATAGTTTTGCAATAAGACGTCACTCACGAAATTATAGTAGTACTAGTACTAGTACTAGTAGTAGTAATAGTTCTAATAGTAATAGTAATACAATTAGTTCTAATAATAATAGTAATAATAATAATACTGTGAGTCGAACTTATATTGATGGAGATATAACGGTTATTACACCTACTTCTTTTATCTCTGGAGCAAATGATGAATATGATTTCTTTGATGACTATTGTAATAATAATAATAATAATAATAATAGTGATAATAATAATAAAAAAAATAATAATAATTCTGAGATATTCCAAGAACAAATAAAGCTACAGAAACGAGAAGAAGATCAAAATCTGGAGGAAGTAATTGATGATGATAAGAAGAAGAAGAAGAATAAAGATAATAAAAAAAGTCATAAGAATAAA
Source organism: Trypanosoma avium (assembly GCA_030849755.1). Classification (NCBI taxonomy): domain Eukaryota; phylum Euglenozoa; class Kinetoplastea; order Trypanosomatida; family Trypanosomatidae; genus Trypanosoma; species Trypanosoma avium. The sequence continues at coordinate 56,531 of JASANY010000848.1, forward strand.
AATAAAAAAAAGAAGAAAGAAGCTGAAGAGGAAGAAGAAGAAACTTCTAGTGCGAAAAAAAAATTAAAAAAAAAGTTGTATCCAGTTGCAGATTGTGCCACAAAAGATAAAGTAAAAACTAATATTAATAATAATAATAATAATAAAATAAAGGAAGAAGTTGAAGATGATGTTACCTTATTACAAAATCGTGGAAGTGGTAATGGTATTAGTAGTGGTAGTAATAGTAGCAATAATAATAATAATAATAATAATAATAATACTAATAATAATAATAATAATAATAATAATAATAAAAGAAGTAATAGTAATAATTCCCTTCACTGGGGTGATACCGCACTCATGCGTGGGTGCAGTTATCGAGATCAGCGGGCAAAATCTCGTAAAAGTATTGAAGATTCCTCTCAAAATATATTAAAAGATCGAAATTCATCTGATAAACAATTACAAATACAACAAACACAAACACAAGGAAATGATAAAAGTGAATTAGATCAACGTCGCCTATCCATTCTTCCTATTTCTACAAAAAGTTCTAATAGTGCCTCCTCTTCATTGATTTCTCTTAATCGTCGTGCAATTTCTTCTGATAAATTAATGGATTTAAACTCCGTGCGTGTGTTAACTGACAGGGCACGAGCTGTTTTAAGTGAATCTGGAGAATGGGCCTCTGGTCGAGGCTTTAATAATAATAATAATATTAATAATAATAATAATATTAATAATACTAGTAGAAATAATAGTCGAACAAGTAGTCGAAGTAGTAGTAATGGGGTGGTTCGACGTAAGGGGGAGGTATCATTTCATAATTCTACTAATAATAATATTATTTATAATAATAATATTAATATTAATAATAATATTGCTGGAGGAGATGATAATGGGTTTGAGGATGAAGATATATTTCTTAGTTTAGATCAAGAAGAAAAAGAAAAAGATATAATATCAGTTCCTATAAATAGAGAAGAAGGGGGACTTTTATCAACTGATAAACCTGCATTTATTACACCATTTATGCAATTACCTCGTTTTAATTGTGATTGGCATAATCCGAGTGAAGTTCAGCGTGAAAGTAATAATAATAATAATAATAATAATAATAATATTTATTATAATAATAATAATAAGGCTAGTTCACGATATGCTGAATCTACTGAATTGGGTACACGTATGCATAGTGCAACAGAATGGAGTATGATGGGAAATGATGCACTTGTAAGGCTTATTCCTCTTAATAATAATAATAATAATAATACTAATAATAATAGTAATAATACTAATACTAATATTAAGAGTAATAAAAATGAAGAAAGTCTTTATAATTTATTGCCCTTTTGCGCTGGAGGAGTAAATAATCTTTCCTTTTCATGCAATGATATTCCTAGTGAAGATCCTATAATGACAAATAATAATAATAATAATAATATGATTGAAAAGAAAATAATGCTACCACCCATTATCAAATCTAATATTACAAATACAAATTCAAATATAATTCGTAACAAATTCGTAACTAACTCATCTTCTTTATTATTATTACTGTCCCCACCACCACCACCTTCTCTTACTCCAGCGCCTCCCGCTATTACTCCTCTTATTATTTCTCATAATAATAATAATAATATTAAGAATAATAATAATAATAATAGAAATGGTGGAAGTTATTATAGAAGACGAGATATTAGGCGAATTGAATCTGAGGCGGGGAAAGAAAAAGAAATTAATATTATTAATAATAAAAATAATAATAATAGTGATAATAATTTAACAAAAGTTTCTTCTTTATATGCTTCTCCTTCACTTCGTAGAGAATTTCGCCCACTAGCGTGTGGCCCAGATCGATTATTGCAAATTGTGGAAAAACACCGAACAGCTATGCTGGAGGAAGAAGAAGAAGAAAATATATATAAGGATAATGAATAAATAAATAAATATTTATTTATTTGTTTAAATATATATATATATATTTATATATATATATATATATATACATATATTTAATGATTATTATTATTATTTTTTTATTGTTTGTTTTTCCTCTCTATTTTTATCTCCTTTCTTGTATGCCGTTATATATATATATTTATATATATAATTATGGGTTTTTTTTTGTTTTTTTTTTTTTTACCTCTCTCATACATTATTAATTTATTATTTTTTTGGCAATTTGAATATTAATATATATATATATATATATAGTAATATTGTGTAGTTTTTTATTATTATTATTATTATTTAGTGTCCCTCTCTTTTGTTTTGTTTTAAATATAAATATATATATAAATATATATATATTCGGTTATTATTAACTTTTTTTTTCTTTTTATTGCATTTTCTCCTCTTCTCTTATGTATACCCTTATTATTATTATTATTATTATTATTATTATTATTCTATCTCCTACACGATTTTCACTTGATTCCCCTTTTTTTTTTTTCTCTCTCTCTCTCCCTTTCTATATCTATATATATATATATATATATATATGCATATCCAAACATATAAATTACATAAATAAAATAAATAACTATATATTAATATATATATATATATATATATCAGAAAGAATATAATAAATAATAAATATTATTAATATTAATATTAATATATATATATATATATATGCCGCAGGACTCTAGTAGTACTACGGCCACAGACTTCGTGCAGGATTACGCGGCGAAGCGGGCGGCACAACTCGAGCGCGCCCGCCGCATTCGTGAGGAAAGACAACAAATACAAAAAGAGAAAAATATTAATAATAATAATAATTTAAATAATAATAATAATAATAATAATAATAATTTAAATAATAATAATAATTTAAATAATAATAATAATAATGCAATGTATGATAATGCAAGTATGCATCATAGTAATGCCCTAGTAAAACAACAATTACAATTACAACAAAATCAACAACAAACTTCACAATTATTATTACCACCAGCTGCAAAAAGTAGAAAAATTGCAAATGTTGTAGAGGAGGATTTTAAACGTGCGACAAAATCAGGAATTATTACACCTGATCAAGCAAGACAACTGTGGGCGATGCTCTCCGATCAACTTGTTTGTGTTGATAATAATAATAATAATAATAATAATAATAATAATAATAATAATAATAATTCACCGCTAATGATGAGTAGTAATAGTAATATTATAACAAAATCACCAGGACAGGAAAGTGGAATGTTTGGAAATAGTATTTCTATTGATTCACTGCGAGCTTCTATTGCACAATTTAAACAAAAACAAAAAACTCAAAATAATAATAATAATAATAATAATCAACAACAACAAGATGCACAGGACTCTGGAAGAACAACAAATACAACAACTACTAGTAGTGGATCAAAGACAAAATCACGTGGATCTAATAATAATAATAATATTATTAATAATAATAATGGAGTTAATGAAGCTTATGAAATTGCAACACGTGTATTTGCCCCAACAACACCTGTAGGAAATGTATTAAATCGCCGTGAAATTCCTATTAATAATAATAATAATAATAGTAATAATATTAATGATAATAGCAGTGAGGCTGTATTGGATGATTGGGGATTACGACGAAGTCAAACTCCACCTAAAGTATTAACAGGAAGAAAAGAAAAGAAATCACAACACAACAAATCACACAAACCAGAATGGAATTTTGATGTTGAGTTAAGTAATAATAATAATAAAGAATATGAAGATATAAGTAATGATAATAATAATATTAGTAGAAATGATGCAGGAGTTAAACATCAGAAACAACAATCACAAGGACCACCAAAGCGCCCACCCTCACGCCAGCGTTGGAGTACTGGTGAAAATAATAATAATAATAATAATAATATTAATATTAATAATAATATTCCATTAAGAAATAATAATAATATAAGTAATATTTCAATTCCTTTTGATGATATGCCTGTGGGTGCTGCTGCCTCTCATAATGAATGCACATCACCACAATATATTTCACCACCCATGCCTCCTGTTAGAGGAGGAAATAATATTAATAATAATAATAATAATAATAATAATAATAATAAAAGAAAATCAAGTGGTGCTAGTAGTCAAAATCCCAATAATAATAATAATAATAATAATAATAGTAGTAGAGCACATCGTCCTTCACTTCATTCAAATTCTTCAACTTCTCCTCCTATTTCATTAGACGATTTACCTGTTGGGGCTGGTGCTGGAAATATAAAAACAAATAATTTAAATAATTCTAATATTTTAAATAATTCAAATCAATTAAATGAACCTCTTTTACCTTGTGGGTTATGTGGGAGAAGTTTTCGTGCGTCAATTCTTGCAAGACATGAAAATGCGTGTGGGAATTTATTAAAGAAAAGACGAGCATTTAATATGAAAGAACAAAGATTAGAAGGAATTGAAGGAATTAAAGATATTCGTAATAATAATAATAATAATAATAATAATAATAATTATAATGTAAGAGGGAATAATAATAATAAAAATAATAATAATAAAACACAACAATTAAATAATGCTGCAGGAAATACTAATAAATTACCAAAATGGAAAATTCAACATGAGCAATTTCAAGCCGCAATGCGGGCGATAAAGCAAACAAACCCAAATGATTCTCCCGGAGCTAATAATAATAATAAGTTTAATAATAATAATAATAATAATAATAATAAGTTTAATAATAATACTCCAGCTCCTATATTAGATATATATGATGATAGAGTACCTTGCCCACATTGTGGGAGAAAATTTGCAGAATTAACAGCCGAGCGACATATACCAAAGTGTTTAAATACAATTGCAAAACCTAAAGGAATTCGTCCTACTAAACGTTAACTTATTATTAATTATTTATTTAATTTATTTATTATTATTATTATTACTGTGTTTTTGTGTTGATTATCATTGCTATGAAAAAAAAAAAAAAGTTTATGAATAGTTTGAAAATAATATATATAAAAAGTAGATTATACTAAAAACAAAAAAAAAAAATTTATTTATTAATTTATTATAAAGAAAAAAAAAAAAAGAAAAGTAGAAGAAAACGAGGGAGGTAGTGGTGGGAAAAGTGAAATAAAACAAGTAAGTGAAAATATGTATATATATATATAAGTAGAGATTGAATTGTTTATATATTTATTTTATTTTATTTTATTTTTTTTGGCGAAATAATTATTGAAAAGAAAGATGAAAAATATAAAGGTAAGTGTAGAGAAATATATATTATATGAATGAAGTTATGTTGCTGTGCTTCTATACAAAAAAAAAAGGAGAAATTTATTATTTGTTTTTAAACACTTAAAAATATATGTTTTTTTTTTTTTTCTCTTTCTTTCTTTTCTCAGCTAGTACTTTTATTTTTTTTTTTTTTATTGATTTTGTTTTATATATATATATTTTTTGTTTTTCCTCTCACTTTGACCTTTTTACTTTATTATTATTATTATTATTATTATTAATTTTTTTTTTCTCTCTCTTTTTACTAATTATTTATTTTTATTATTAAATTTGAAAAAAAAAAAAAATAATAATAATAATAAAAGGAGATTATTAGTCGTGGGGGGTAAAAAAAAAAAAAAAATAATAATAATAATAATAAAGGAATAAGTGGAGAATAAATGAATGCATTTATAAAGATGAAGAATATTATTTTTGTTGTAGCGATGTTTTTATTTATTTATTTTAATTTTATTATTGACTGAAATAAATGAAAATAGGATATTATTTGAATTCGTATTAGAAAAAAAAAGATTTTTAAATATATTTATGTTTTTATTTTTTTTTTTTATTTTTTTTTTCTTTCATTCTCTCATTATTATTATTATTTTTCTCTTAGTATCTATATATATATATATATATATCAGAAAATAATAAAAATTAACAAATCAAATACATATAAATAATATTAATTAATATATATTTATATATAAATATAAATATATATAAATATATATGTATAACAAAACATATTATCTTTTAAGATATAGAACAGCTTGGAGAGAGTTATTGCACCCACTCCCACAGTGGGCAAGACAAGCACAGTGGCTTAAGAGAGATGCTGTGGAAATAAATGAAGAAATACTTCGGCGCCCATATTATACTATTAAACCCTATCAACTTCCTATAAATATTAATAATAATAATAATAATGATAATAATAAATTAGAAAAAGAAGAAGAATATAAGTATTATAATGGGGGGCGATTGTACTTTACATCACCAGAGCGATTACAGGAATTACGGGAGCAATTGCAATTTCCTGGAGTAATTGGGCCATTACAAAATAATAATAATAATAATAATAATAATAATAATAATGTGTCAGTAAAAGAAGAAAATGAAAATGAAGAAAAAGAAATATTATTAAATATATTAGAAAGAAATAGAAAAAGAGAAAGTTATGAGGAGAGTTATGGGCCAAGAGTGAGGCCGCGGTATCCAGAGAGTTGGGAAACAATTCCACCTCACCAACCCTCAGCAGGATTACTGTAATTATAATTAAAATAATATATATATATATATTTAAATAAAAAAATACCAAATATATAAAGAGAAAGAAAGAAAGATAAATGTTAGACTATTAATAATAATAGTATTATTATTATTATTATTTGGCTTGTATTACTAATTTATGTTTTGTTAGTTTAATTTTTCTTTTCTTTCACTTTTATTTTTTTATCTTATTTTTCATAATAGCACACACCGAGTGAATAATAGTAGTAATAGTAGTACTAAATATATAAATATAAGAGGGGGGGGTGTATAGTGTAAATTTATTTTTAAAAAAATCAACCAAATAAATAAGTATATATATATATTATCTGAGATACTAATTCTTATTAACTAAGTAAGTAAAAGTGTGTGTAATATTATTATTATTATTATTATTAAAGTAAAATAAAAAAATATAAAATATGGCTTTATCTCTTCGTGATGTCATGGCTCGCCCCTCTGATCAAGATGCGATGGAGTTATTATTAGATGAATATAATAAATGGTGTATTGGACAATTAGATGAGGGAGATGAAATGAGTGGAGATGAAGAAGAAAATAATAATATTAATAATATTATTGGAGATTTTGCTTATTATGGAATTTCTCCTATAGAAGGAGCTTTTAATATTCGCGTATTAAGTCGAGTGGAGTTTCCACGAACTTGGATTGTGCCGGCTGGTACAATTCCTCATTATTATTTTGATAAAATTAATAATATTAGTATTAATAATAATCATAATTATAATAATATTAATAATAATAATTCATTAATTGTAGATTACAGTCAAACTCGATGTATTGTGTGTGTTCGTAGTGAATTATTAAAACCCACAAGTGATGGAGGGCTTCCACAAAAGGTACTCGCAATTTGGCCAGATGAAAAATCTAAACAACAACAAAATAATAATAATAATAATAATAATTTATTAATAGAAAAAGAAGTTAAAGAAATAAAAGAAATACATAATCAAAATTCACCTTTATATTGGCCAGCCTATGTGACACGAGTTATAGGAGTATTTGAAAATCCACTTTTTTATAATTCTCCAACAAGTTATGCACAATTACAAACATTTGATAATTTTAACGAAATATTAATTCAAGCCTTACAATCTCCAATGCGAATATGTGTGGATGTGACGTTTTGTATTGATGAAATTAGTGAAGTTCGACGATTAACAATTGCCCCTGCAGTTATTTATCCTTTTAATAATAATAATAAAGATAATAATAATAAAGAAGATGATGATGATGATTTAGAAATTATAAAAGAATCTGAAAAAGTTTTTCAAATAATGAAAGGAGATCATGGGCGACATCGCATGGTTCGAAATGCATCCCAATGTCCTTTATTAATTCCTGATGTTTTTCCTCAAGTTGTTTCAATTAGAAATTACTCCTATACAGCAATTGCTAAAAATAAAACAAAAAGAAGACGAAGTCCTTTACGTGGAGTTGTATTATTAGGAAATCCACGTCAACATAATTCTGGAATTGCATTAGATAATAATCATAATAATCATAATCATAATAATAATACAAATATAAATAACTCTTCAACAACAACAACAACAACACTTAGTAAAGCTAAATTAAATAAAAATACACTTTCTCATAGTCCTATATCTATTTTAGATATGTTAGCAGGTCCTATTTGTCAAACACAACAATTTGTACTTTTACGTCCCACAACTCAAGTTGTCATTGCAGCCCAGCGAGCTGCTATATTAGAAATAAAATTACTTTGGCAACGTTTACGTAAATCTTTATTTGAAATTCTACGCGCGGTGGAAGTGCAATTACCAAAATTATATTCATATGAAATACAATTACCAAAATTATATTCATATTTAGAGGAAATGCCTAGAACTCGAACTCCATCTTTGCAATTACCAGATATAGATTCCTATGAAAGTCCTTATTTACAAGAGGATCCTGTTAAAACATTTTCTGAAACATTATTAAATATAAATAATATTAATAATAAAAAGAAAGTATTATTACCTATATTAGACGAAATACAACTTCAATTACCTCTCCTACAAGGACATTGTTTAAGTGGGAAAAATAATACTGGGTCCATGCAGCAAAGTAAAGAAATATTATTACTCATGCAACCTTTATCTTCTTTTGAAAATAATAATAATAATAATAATAATAATAATTTAAGAAAAGGTGGGGAAGTTCATAGAAGTGAAAGAAAATCCACCACACGTGAGCCCTCACCCTCCATGCGGCGTACTCATAATCCCTCTGATAATGATATTATTATTAATAATAATTATAATTATAATAATAATTTACGTGAATTAACTCCATATGAAGGAGGAACAGATGCTGGAAGTGTTGGTGGCCCCTCTCGCCCACAAAGTAGAAATTGTAGTATTAATACAACAAATATATTAAATTCCCCATCACGAAGTAGTATAAATAGTGTAATGCAAACACCAACTGTGAAATCTGTTAATGGAACTCCTAAAAAAAGAATAATTTTAACACGTGAAATACAACAACAACAACAACAACAACAAGGAGAACAATTTACAGGTGTAATATTAGCTTTACCCTCATCGGCAACAAATATGATGGAGGAATCTCAATTACATTGGAAAAATGTAAATAAAAGTCCTGCTTCTGTAACATTTATTAATAATAATATTAATAATAATAATATTAGAAATAAAGAAGAAGATGATGAAATAACACAAAGATCTAATACAAGTATTCCCACACCCTTTACAGTTGCTTCAAGTTATAATATGGAGGAAAATAAAGTGAAGAATGATAGTAAACGTGAGCAATGGCTACGTAAACGACGACAACAACTTCAAAATAAGAATAATAATAATAATAATAATAATAATAATCAAAAGTTAGAAGAAATAGAAGGAAATAATAGTAGTGGTTTGATCTCTCCAATGTCACCATCATCATTAGCTTCAACATTACTTAAACTTCCTCCAAAGCCTACTAATAATAATAATAATAATAATTTTAATACTCCTATTGTTAATCGTGAGTTACATATTTCTGGTCGTCCTCCATTATTAGTAAGAAACTTTGAGTCACCGTCACCGTTATTTAAAGAAAACAATAAAAATAAAAATTATCATTATTCTACTTCTTCTAATCCCCAAGTTAATAATTCAACACAAGTATTTCACTCTACACCTGAATCATTAAATACATTAAACTTTACACCGAAAGAAAAAGAAGAAGAAAACTTATATATGAAACCAATGAATAATGAAAAAGAAAAGGAAGAAATTAAAAATAAAGGAAACACACCTAGGAGAATACGAATAATGCTTAGAGAAAAACAAGAAAAAGAAAAGGAAGAAAATAATATATTATCAATAGAAGAACGTTCTAAATCTGCAGCGGCAGCGGAATCATTATTATTATTAACATCCTCTACACAATTCTTTGGTAAAATTCCATTAACTCCTGTATCTAATATAAAAAGAAGTCAATCTTATAATTATTCAAAAGAAACTTCTATGAATCGTCAATATCCTGTACAAATATATAAAAAAGAAGAAAATAATAATAACAATAATACATTACAAAATAAAGAAAAAGAAGAAGAAGAAGCAGAATCACCACAACCAAAACCAAAACGTCGTTTTAGTACAGTGAGTAGTAATTATAATGATAATATTCACCATAATAATAATGAAAGAAGTATAAGTACTAATAATAATAATAATAATAATAATAATAATAATAATAATAATAATAATATATTATTAACAGGACGTCGATCTACTAGTAGTAGTGCCTCAAAATTATTACATCGACATACTTTATTAACATGGCAGCATGAATGTGGAATTGAAATTGATGTAGATGATGCAAAACTTCTTCCAATAGAAGTTATTATAGAGGAGGAAAAGAAACGAGAAGCAGCTCAGCAGTGGAGATATAGTGGAAAACTTATAATGAATAATTATAATAATAATAATTATAATAATAATAATAAGAGGAGGAAGAGTAAAAGTAAGAGTCGGATAATGACTAATGATAGTGATAGTCAGTGTAGTATTCACACACGGCAACCATCAGAAAATACTATTGGAGTTTCAGAGGATTATTATTATACTAGTGATAATAATAATTAATAATAGCAGCAATAGAAGTAATATTACTGTTGACATTTAAGTAGAGAGAGATATATTTAAGAAAAAAATAATTGATGTGTCAAAAATAGAAGTGATAACAACAACAAAAAAAAAAAAAAACGAAAATTAAATGAATTAAATAATTGAGGAGGTAAATGAAGTATGTGTATATTCTTTTTTTTTTTTTTTTTTTTTTACAAATGAACGGAGAAAAAAAGTGATAGCGTTTTCTGTTTTCTGTACCTTTTATCTATACATATATTATTATTTTTTGCGTTTTTTTTGTTTTTTTTTTTCTATTTTTAGTGTTGTTCATGTCTTTTATTATATTTTTTCTTTTATATGTACTGTTCGTCTATATATATATATATATATATTTTTATCTACACTCTTAAGAATTATATTTTTTATTAATTATTAAGCTCTTGCATAGTTTGTTTATTGTCTTATTATAATAATAAATTTTTTTTTTCTTCTCCATTATCTTTTTCTTCATATTATTTATTTATTTTAGAATTAAGGATAGTTGTAGGGGAAATAGCATTACATATTTAAATATAGAGAGAAAAGAAAATACGGGAAACATATCATTTAGTACAGATAGTTGGAATTATTCATTATTTGATATTACATAATTTAGTAGCACTACAATTTTTTAAAAGAAAAAAAAAAAAAACTATAATAATAATAATAATAATAATATTAAAAACTAAAATAATCAAAAACATTGAAAATGAAACGGGTATATCGTCACATAGCATACACTTCCCCTATCATTATTAGTATTAGTAGTAGTAGTGAGATTAATAATAATAATTGTAGTATGCGTAGCTCTCGCCGATATCACATGATTTCCTCCTTAAATCCTACCAATCCTAATATTCATCATAACACCAATAATAATATTATTAATAATAATAATATTAATAATAATAATAATATTCATATTTCAACATTATATCAACAACGTCGAACATTTCGCAAAGAGTTATTCGAAGGTCCACTTGATTTAAAGCCTGGAGAGCGCACCAGTCGTAAAGGGCCCCCAGTCTCCCACAGTCTTCCCGTCTATAAAACCGCCCACAAACTCAACAGCAGCGTTCGCTGGAAAAATGCAAATTTAATTGCAAACGTTGCGGGAGGAAAAGACTACAGACTTCGTGAAACACAGGGCGAGGGAACTTTTGATGAAAGTGGGATGTATCGAGATTGGTTGTACGGGGATGAGAGGAGGTATGCAAATTATATTGGAGCTTTATTAGGATGTTTAAGTATTGGTTTATTTTTTTATACAATGCGGGTGATGGGGAGTGAGACGTGGGATATACCAGCGCCGGTGTTGGCGTCACAGAGGAAAAAGGCGGGAGCTGTGTTGGGAGATGATATTAATAATAATAATAATAATAATAGTGATAATAATAATAATAATAATAATAATATGGAGGTAGTGGATGCATTGGCAATGTTGAAAAGGCCAGCAATTGTGTCAAAGTCCTCTTCGTAAAAAAAAAAAATTAAATTAAATTACGGCGGTGGTGGTGGTGGTGTGGGAAAAAAATAGAAGAAGGGAAAATTGATTTGTTGAGGGGATATTTGAGAGAAGATATATATATATATATATATATATATATATATATTTATATTTATTTATGCATGAGAATCAAGAAAGAAAGAAAAGCAATCACATTTGTTTTATTTTAATTTATTCATTTTATTTATTCATTCATACACATATATATGAATGAGAGAAAGAGACACACACACACACACTGAGAGAGATTTTTATATATTTTTAGATAGATAAAAAAGTGATGAAGGAGACAAAACAGAGAGAAATATATATATATATATACAAAAAAGGGATTATGGAAATGGAGAAACTATATACGTAGTGATTATTTATTATTATTTATTTTTTGTTTTGTTTTTTCTTTCTATCTATTAGTGTTTATGAATCTTATTCTGCTGAGTGATTAATGAAATGGATCTTTTTTTTTGTTTGTTTATTGTTGTTGTTATTTATTAATTACTATAATACATTATTAATATTGATGTAGTCATTATTATTTATTATTAACTCTTTTAATTTTGTTTCATATGTTTTCTTTTCTTATCTAATTTTTTTTCTTATTTCTTTCTTTTGCTTTTTTGTTTTGTTTTTTGATTACATATAAATGTATCCAATTAGTAAGAATTTGAACTTGAAACCCAATTTCAAAGGAAGAAAATAATTATTATTTATATATATATTTTTTTTTCCTGCTTTTATAAATAAAATATTAATATATATATATATATATAATATTATAGTAGGATTCTAGGGAGAAAAAAATAAAATAAAATTAAAAATAAAATTAGTAATACAGAAAAGCAATAAGAAAAAAAAAAATAAAAAAAAAAAATAACCCCTAATAAATAATTTATTTAAAAAAAGTAAAATAAATTAAATTAAATAACTAAAATAAAATAAAAAAATGGAATCCAAAACAACCCAGAAGCATCCCACACCTAATATGGATCTCATCTATCATCAAACTATAATTCCAACTCAAAAAATTACGCATTGTATTGTAGGAACATTTACAATTCCAGGTGCTACTGACTTTGTTATTGTACGTCATGATACATTAGAACTTTGGACACTTCACGTTGATAGAAATGTTGCGGAGTGTATTCACAGTACTCGTCTCTTTACTTCTATTTATCAAATTGCAGCTGTGCAAACAATTGCGGCCGCCGCTCGATCCTCTTCTAATACTGAAAGAGGTGGAAAAGGAATTTTAGATTCTCCATCTAATAATAATAATAATAATAATAATAATAATAATAGTGGGGGTGGTTCCGCGGTGCAGCGAATTGCGGTGACTTCTGAAACAGGATGTTTAGTATTACTTCGATATGACTTGGATGAATTACCAGTTCCAATGCGTCTTTTAAATGATTCTATTGATATTTCTAAAAATAATAATGGTGGTAGTAGTAGTAGTAATGCCGCTACAGGAAATAATAATAATAATAATAATATATCAAGTATAACTTCATTACGAGGAAAATTTGTTCGTGTGAGTGAAATTCAACTTGGAAGAAGTGGAGCAAGATTAACTGTACCTGGTGCAAGATTAGCTGTAGATCCATTAGGGCGGGCGGTGTTTGTAACAGCATTAATGCGAATGAAATTATTAATTCCACTTCGTAAACATGATGATTATCATGTAAATCGTCATAGGAATAATAATCATAATAGTAGTGAGGGAAATATGGGACGAAATGGTGAATATGATGATGATGATGATGAAGAGGATGATTTACTTGCATCAAATAATAATAATAATAATTTTAGTGCTGGAGGAGTTCGAATAAAACGACGACCAGCAGTTCGAGATATTTTATCTTTTGGTTCTCCTATTGAAGCACATCGACAAACTACTATACTTTCTTTATGTGCTCTTGATGGGGCTAATGAAAATGCAACATTTGCAACCTTAGAACAAGAATTATCAGAGGCAAAATCATCAAAGAAAGGAGAAGAAAATACAGGAGATAATAATATTAATATGAATACCAATACAGGAGGACAAGCCTTTTTACGTATGAATCCCGCTAATAATACCAATAAATCTAATACAAGTAATATCAATAATAAACAACTTGTAGTCTATTCTTTTGTAGCAGGTTTACAACAAGTTCAAAGTACACATACTGTTAGTGTACCAGCCACAGCTCATCGTTTAATTCCAGTTCCAGCAGCTCCTTTTGGGCCTGGTGGTGTTATTGTTTGTACGGATTCTGAAATTATTTGGTATGATTTATTTCCACGAGTTCATGGGAGTGGAATACTTGGAGATAGTGGAAGTAATTCTTCTTGGAATCAACAAAATAATACTTCACTTCCATTTGGAGTTTCTCCTACTTCATTAATTAAAACAACTGCCCCATTTCCAAGACGTGATGACTTTCGTGAACATTTATATGATCCAATGATTATTTCTCATGCCACAACCTGTGGACGAAGTGATTTCTTTATGTTATTACAAGATGATCAAGGTGATGTGTTTCGAGTTAAATTAACTCTTAAAGATGTTGAAAGTTCATATAGTGCGTCAAGAGCTCTTCAACAACAACAACAACAACAACAAGGAACTACAGGTGCTGGTGGAGTAATTCCTCCAATTTCAGTACCCTCACCACTCTCTGTAACTTATTTTGATACAATTCCACCTACAACATCAATGGTATTATTTCGTCAAGGATATATATTTGCTGCAAGTGAATCAGCTCCTTCACATGGGTTATATAAAATTATAAAAGATGGATATGGAAGTGATAAGGAATATATTTTAACGCGAATGCGAATGGTGGATCAACGACAAGGTGGTATGAGTCGTCAAGAGGATGAATTTGAGGAAGATACAAAAGGAAATAATAATAATAATGATAATGTTTCAAAACAAGAAATGCCAGCACCTTCTATTTCTAAAGGACCCACACCTCTTCTTCCTCCACCCTCGATATTTAAAAAACCTTTACAACCTCAAAATAGTCGTGTAGTTCCATTATTTTTACCTCATTCTTCTTTACGTCATATGGCTTTACTAAAGAGTTACCCTAATACACCAGCGATTACTTCATTTATTGCAACTATTCCTCAAGAACAAGATGGAAAAAATGAAAAACAACAACAACAACCACATGTTCAAATAGATGCAGTAGTAGGTCGAGGTTCTGATAGTGTTTTATTACATGCTCGTTATGGGTATGCAGCAAGATTTGAAAGTTCTTTTACTCTTCCTGCTTTATTTTCACATTTAAAACCTCTTTCTTCTGCTAGTACATTACAACAGAGGTGGCGTGAGTTTCAAATGGAGGTTTCTAAATCTTCTAATAGTGGAAAACATCGTTCTTCAATAAAGAAAGTAACATCTTCACGTTTTAATAATATTAATAATATTTTATTTGATGATAAAATTTTACTTTCAACAAGACAAGGAACAACAGTTCTTTCATTTACTAAAACAGGTCAAATGGAACCTGATACATTATCTGGTTTTATACCTTCTGAATATACTATTGCAGCAGGAACTTTACGAAATGGTGTTGGATATGTTCAGATTACACCTAGTTGTATTTTAGTACTTCCTTATCGTAATGATCAACAACTAATTTCTCATCAAGAACAAAAACAAAATCAAAGTATTTCAGGAACTCAACTATTAGCAGAAAGTATTACATGGACTCATCCACATGGTAAACGTATTCTTGCTGCTGATATTTCTGGAAATACAATGGTAGTTTCTTTTGCACAAGGTGGTGGTATAGCAAGTTTTGATATGGGATTAAGTGGAACACGATTACAACAACTTGAAATTATTCCATCTTTCCCACATTCTCCAGCTATATCATTATTATATGATCCAAATAGTGAAGTAATAGGTTTTAATGCATCAGTATCTTCTTCTTCAACAATAACATTAGCAGCTATTGCCACAGCTAGTCATGAAGTTTATATTGTTAATCCAAAGAAACTTCGAGAACCATTAGAAACTATTCATTGTACTGTTGATAATAATAATAATAATGATACTGGTGCTACAGGTGTAGTATCTCCTATTATTTCTGTTCTTCTTACTTATCTTGGTAAAACTGGAGGTGTACGTCGTCTTTTTTGTTTTATTGGGCACAATGATGGTACTGTAACAAGATGTGAACTTGATACTGTAACATGTAAAGTTATGGAACGTGCTATATTAACATGTGGTAATGCCCCTTGTCAAATGATAGCAGGAGATGGAGAACGTGTTTGTTATATTCTTTGTGGGGAATTTAACTGGCGTTGTGATGTACGGGATGGGGTTCCAAAAACAGTTCCTTGGCGTTTTCCATTTCCACAAACAATGTATGCAGCGTTTCGTCGTCCTTCAACTTCTATTACTTCTTCTTCAGGAAGTTCTGGAGGAGGGACAGAAGTAGAAATTCTTTCTGGAGCTACAGAAGAGTTAGTACTTGGTGTAGCAGGTAATACTTTATCTTTATTTGCTGCTCAACAAAGTGGAGGAAGTAGTACAGCAGAAACAACATTGGAATATAGTTTTGGTCATACAGCACTTACTGTCGCAGGACGAAGATTACTTCAACATCCGACTCGGCCAGAATATTTATTAGTAATTGGAACAGAACATAGAGGATATGGAGTCGCCGCTCTACGTCGTCAACAAGGAAGTAGTAATAATACAAATAATTTAGGAGATAATAAAGATAATAAGAAGTCAATTGGTATTTCATTAGATAAACCTCAACGCTCTTTAAATCATATAAATTATTATGTTAGTACATTACAATTATATAATAGGCTTACTGATCATCTTGATCCACCATTATACTTTCAAGAACGTGAAGCAGTTCTTTCAGCTGCAGTTGGTAGTTTTATAAAAGATTTTGGAAAAGAACCTATAGTAGTAACAGGATGTGCAGAACATTACACACATGGTAGTGGATGTGGTGTAGGGGCATCATGGACTCAAGGTCGTCTACGTGCATTCCGTTTCGTTGTAAGTAATTCAGGTACATTTAGAGGAAATTATAATACTAATATACCTACACTTCGACTTGAACATTTACATGATACATTAATTACTTCTACAGACAATAATAGTAATGATGTTATGGATAGTAAAGATGCTCCTTTCTCATCTTCTCGTTCAACTCCACTTATAGATTATCCATCTGCATTACATATTTGTGTTGAAGTTGGACTTTTATTTGTTGGTATGGGTGCTGAAAGTGGATTACAAGTATATGCATGGGGAGAACGTCGATTCTTGAGAAAGAGGAGACTTCCAAATGTTCCTAGTCGTATTACTTCTATTGAGACTGTATTTATTACTCCTCCTGGGGTTGCTACTACTACTACTTCTTCTTCTAAAGGTAATGGAACTAATAGTAATAATGCCTCTATATCATCATTATCTTCATCCTATGCACCAGATCTATATCGTTGTCCACCAAATGGTAGTAACATTGCACGTGAACGACGTCTCCTTATTGTATGTGGTACACTTGACCAATCTGTATTTATCGCAACTGTACAACCTGGGGGTTTCACTACAACTTCTTCTACTACTAGTAGTAGTAGTGGTAGTGGAATGTCATTTTTAATGCTTATTGCACGTGATGCAGTTCCACGTTGTTTAACAAGTGTAGCCTGTCTTGACTCTCACACTATTGCCGTAGCCGATCGATTTGGTAGTATTTTCTTTTTACGTCTTCCACAAGATGCTCGACTTGGTTTTGCTGAGTCTCTCTCTAAAATGACAGACGCTGAAATTGCTGAGGCAAGCCGATATGCGGCGAATGAGCAGTTACTTGAAGAGGTAGCGGCCCATCATACAGGGCAACTCATCACATCTCTTCGAGTTTGCGATTATGACCCCAGCGCTGGATCTGATCCCACGTTGCGTACTCGAATTCTTCTCTACTCCACCACTCTTGGAGCTATTGGAGCCTATACTCCATTTATACGTGAGCCGGATGCCGCCCTCGCCGCCCACCTGCAACCCCTCATCGCCAGTCACGCCCGGTGTTTATTATTAGACGGAAGTGGGCACTTGCCAGCCCACACAGCAGGTCGCCTTTCTGCGAGTGTGGGAGGGGCGAGTGGTCTGGTGCATCATGTGGTGGAGGGCGATATAGCGCAGCTGCTCTTGCAGGCCTCTACTGGGTTATTTACAACTGGGGCTAAAACGCAAGTGGAGGCGGAGCTTGCTCGACGGGAAAGGGCAGAGGGAGCGCAGCGGAAAGTGTTGGGCGCCCCACCACGAGTTTGGCCTGCACTTGCAGAACTTGTAGCAAAACAACGTGCCCTCGTCACATTACCGCCATAATAATAATAATAATAATAATAAAGATATAGTTTAGACAATGAAAATGGAGATACAGTCTGTCTGTGTGTGTTTGAGGGGGCGGAGGGGGGAAATGAGAAGGAATAAGAGATAATGTTATATACACACGATATATAAATATATTTAAAGCGCTTTTAATTGTCAAAGAAACCGTTAAAAATTCAACCACAAGCACAATCAAACATACATACGTACATAGAATGAGTTAGAAATAGAAAAACATAGGGGAATACGAGTTAAGGTAGGGAAGAGGTTCCAATTAAAACAGATCATGATAAAAAAGAAGGAAATTTTCTTTTTAATATATAATATTTTTTTCAATTATCAAATATCACGTTTCTTTGCAGGTATTTATTCGTCTCCGCTGAAAAAAAAAAAAAAAAAAAAAAACCAAAGAAAAATGGAATGAAGCACACCTTTATTTAAAACATTATTACATGCGTCTCTAGTTAGTATAATTATATATATGTCTTTCACTATAAACCCATGCACAACGTAACACTACGTAATTATAGAAAACGAAAATATATTTAATTTTATTGTTACATGAATATTATAGAAAGCTAAGAGAATTTAAAGGTAAGAAATGTACAAGAGTATCAATAAAAAAAAAAAAGACTTCTTAACAAAAATAACATAAACAACTTCTGTTCCCCTGTGATCTCACCTCACAGAAGCTCTTTTTTTCCTTTTTTCTTTTGTAAATAAACAGGATAAAAAATTCTTAATTCTAACTAAAAGAACATAGTTTCACTTCCACAATATTAAATTACAGAAAACATTACCCTCAAAATTAAAACTCTTGTTTCAAGCAATTTTGCAACTATTTCTAGTACTTTCTTTACCTATCCCTCTCTATCTCTCTGTCTATTTACCTAGCTATCTGATAGGGCTAAATAAGTAACACACATATACAAAGATTAACCAGGAAGAGGACGCAAAAACCATGCGAGGAACGGGACCACGAGGAACACTTCAGATGTCACTGGTGTTGTTGATGCTGTTCATTGCCGCCTGCGGCGTGAATGGCAGTGTTGGTGATGATGACGCCACACGCAGGTTCCTGTTTTCATTCAGGGGTGGCTTCAATGGGCTCTCAAGGGTGTGGACTGGTGACGACATATGCAGATGGCCCGGTGTGGTGTGTGATGCGGAGAGGAATGAGGCACACCTGTTGATTGTTGACATGGACCTCAACGGCAGGATCCCTCAGTTCAGCGGTGACTTCGCCCCTGAGGTGGTGCGGGTGGCGAGCATCAACTTGATGGGTAATGCAAGGGTGACTGGCGCATTCCCGGCGCACTGGGGACAGCTAAGGCATCTGCGCAGCATCATCCTCAACGGCACTGGGCTGGCCGGCACCATCCCGAACACGTGGAACAGACTGAGCAACCTCAACCTCTTGGACGTGGGCAACACGAGGGCGTGTGGGGGTCTGCCGGATTGGGACGCGTCGGTAATGAAATCCCTGCAGTTTGTTGGTTTGGCGGGCAACCCGAGCATGCGTGGCATGCTGTCACGAAGCTTCGGCAGTTTCTCTAGTCGGATATTCCAGCTGGAACTCGCTGGCAGTGACTTCTGCGGCTGCGTGCCGGACACATGGGTGGGGGAATCCCTGCGAATGGCTGCTAGTGCACTGCCGAAAGTGACTGCTGCTAACTGCGACAGCGCAAACAAGTGCACCGCGAACTCCATGCGCTGCGGGGACGCTGCCTTCGTGACGGGGTGGAGTCCGTTGTGGTTGGCTGTTGTTATGCTTGCCGCACTGTGTCTCAGCGTCTGAGGTTATTGACTTGAATCTCACTCTCTCCCTCCTAATATTTGTGATTAACTAATATAGTCAATTATTTCTTTATTATTTTATTTTTTATTTTGGTCGCCATTCTTTGTGAGTACACTGGCGGCATCAGCTCTCACCACCTGCCCGTAATCTCTCTCTCTAAATGTGTATAAGATCAAAATGATGTGCTATTGTAGGGGTCTTGTAAGGTAACCACACCCACCGTAGAGCTGCACTTTCGTTTTGCGACATCCCTTTCTATATATAAATATATATATATATATATATATACATATATGTTTTTCTTTTTTTTTTTTTTACCATCCCTTCTTTTCTCTACAACCTCCCCCTCCCTACCTCCCTCTTCTAACTCTACAATATGCTGGCTTTGCAAGTATTTTATTTTTCTCTGTTTCTAATCATCCTGAAAATTCTGCGAGAAACAGAAGCGGTTCAACATCTCGCCTAAATCAATACTTTTATATTGCACCCTTAACATTTTTTTCTAAATTTAATTCTTTTCTTTTTTTTTTTCCTTGAAACAGTTTAACTAAGCTATACACTACATCGCAAACAAAAAAGAACTTTTACACCATGGCACACCAACTCCACCGTTTGGTAACTGTCGTTTTCCTACTGCTTCTCCTGCTCGGGGCCTCAATGCCTCATNCTGCTTCTCCTGCTCGGGGCCTCAATGCCTCATGTGGAAGCACAGGAAAGCGCAGCTACTATAACGACAAGGCAGTTTTTGAATGAATTCACCAAGACAATCCCGAATCTCGCAGGTTTATGGATAGGCCTAAACTACTGTGACTACACCGGCGTCACATGCGATGCAGACGGCTATGTACGTATTCGTTTGAATCGGGTTACAACAAGTGGATTTCAACTTTCAGGAAACTTGCCCGAAGTCGACAATGAAACTAACATTGAATTGGTACAGGTGCGTGAGATCAATCTGAATGGTCTGACGAATATTGGTGGTGGCTTCCCCTCGAGCTGGGCTGGACTACAGTC